>ONZH01009152.1:0-202900 GCA_900303285.1 Rhinella marina | reverse complement strand
CTCCATACAACTACTGGGTTCAAAGCTGGACACGTGGCCTGAACTGGCGCTGTACGCCTTGGAGGTGCTGGCCTGCCCTGCCGCTAGCGTGCTGTCAGAGCGGGTATTCAGTGCAGCTGGTGGCGTCATAACCGATAAGCGTACACGCCTGTCAACTGACAGCACTGACAGGCTGACGCTTATTAAAATGAACAAAGCCTGGATTTCACCGGAATTCAAATCTCCTCCGGGGGAAAGCAGCTAAAGATTAACATTACTTATGTATCCGATTCCTCTTCTCTTCTCCTCCTCCTCCTCCATGTCGTCTTTGCCTAACGCTGACCAAAAAAACGCCATTTTTTAGAGGTCCAACTGGCACTCTTTTACCTCAATTTTTCAGGAGGGCCCCCTACAGGCCCTCTCTTCAAACAATTTTTCCAGAGGTCCACCTACAGGCCCTCCCTCCAAACAATTTTTCCGGAGGTCCACCTACAGGCCCTCTCTCCAAACAATTTTTCCGGAGGTCCACCTACAGGCCCTCTCTCCAAACAATTTTTCTTGAGGTCCACCTACAGGCCCTCTCTCCAAACAATTTTTCCGGAGGTCCACCTACAGGCCCTCTCTCCAAACAATTTTTCCGGAGGTCCACCTACAGGCCCTCTCCCCAAACAATTTACGTCTTTTTCCTATCTTTCTCTCTCTCCAAACTATTTTTCCGGATAGCTGCCATATACGGTATTAAACTGAGAAGAATACAGAGAACACATGCCACACTTGATCAAGCTAATAATTTACGACTGTATCGGTTGATGCTAAATTTTTAAGTAGGGATCCTGCGTTGTCATTCGAACTCCATCCGGCTGTTGTCACCACCACACACGCTAGCCAAGGGGGCACTCCTCTGGCTCTTCGAGCTCAACCTCCTTCCCCCCAGCCTGCCCCCCACCTACAGGCCCTCTCTCCAAACAATTTACGTCTTTTTCCTATCTTTCTCTCTCTCCAAACAATTTTTCCGGATAGTTGCCATATACGGTATTAAACTGAGAAGAATACATAGAACACATGCCACACTTGATCAATCTCATAATTTACGACTGTACCGGTTGATGCTAAATTTTTAAGTAGGGGTCCTGCGTCGTCATTCGAACTCCATCCGGCTGTTGTCACCACCACACACGCTAGCCAAGGGGGCACTCCTCTGGCTCTTCCAGCTCAACCTCCTTCCCCCCAGCCTGCCCCCCACCTACAGGCCCTCTCTCCAAACAATTTACATCTTTTTCCTATCTTTCTCTCTCTCCAAACTATTTTTCCGGATAGGTGCCATATACGGTATTAAACTGAGTAGTATACATAGAAGACATACCACACTTGATCAATCTCATAATTTACGACTGTACTGGTTGATTCTAAATTTTTAAGTTGGGGTCCTGCGTCGTCATTCTAACTACATCCGGCTGTTGTCACCACCACACACGCTAGCCCAGGGGGCACTCCTATGGCTCTTCCAGCTCAACCTCCTTCCCCCCAGCATGCCCCCCACCTATAGGCCCTCTCTCCAAACAATTTACCCGGATAAGGGACGTATTAGGTATTATACTGATTTTTGTTGGTTCCTCTTTTAATTGGCTCCTGACCTGTGATAGGCAGAGCATGGACACGTCCCCTTAGCTGCAGTAGAAAAGACACTCCCCTGGCCAGAGCAAGCTCTTTTTCCTTTTCCGTGTTCGAAAAATCCATGAAATATATGGTCCCAAGATAGGGGACATATACGATTTTAAACTGAGAAGAATCGATACCACACATGCCCCACTAGGAGAATTTGGGGTAATGGTGGGATTAGGCAGCCTCAGAGGCATCCATGCATGCTGCCCCTGCTGTTTCCTGCCCATTTCCATGGTGTTTCCATCATTTTCTGAGGTTTCCAGGTTTTCATCCAGCCTTCCGTAAGCAGAGCCTTGGTCCCCTGCAAAAATGCTCGAGTCTCCCATTGACTTCAATGGGGTTCGTTATTCGAAACGAGCACCCGAGCATCGGGAAAAGTTTGACTCGAATAACGAGCACCCGAGCATTTTAGTGCTCGCTCATCTCTATTTGTTAACCCTTTAGGTATTCCACACGAATTAAAGGAAAATTGAGTTGAAATTTCTAAATTTCACTTTTTTGGCAGATTTTCCATTTTAGTCCATTTTTTCTTTAACACATCTAAGGTTAACTGCCAAACAAAACTCAAATATTTATTACCCTGATTCTGCGGTTTACAAAAACACCCCACATGTGGTGGTAAACTGCTGTATGGGCGCATGGCAGGGCGCAGAAGGAAAGGAGCGCCGTATGGTTTTTGGAAGGCAGATTTTGCTGGACTGGTTTTTAGACACCATGTCCCATTTGAAGCCCCCCAGATGCACCCTATAGTACAAACAATCAAAAAGTGACCCCATTTTGGAAACTACAGGATAAGATGACAGTTAAATTGGTACAATTTTGGGGTACATATGATTTTTAATCGCTCTGTATTATTTTTTTTGGGAGGCAAGGTAACCGAAGAATGGTTTTGGCACTGTATTTATTTTTTGTTTTTTATCATGTTCATCTGACAGGTTAGGTCATGTGGTATTTTTATACGGACGCGATTATATGAAATATGTCTTCTTTCTTTGTTTCAGTTTTACATAATAAAGCATTTTTGAGAAAAAAATTGTTTTTGTGTCTTCATTTTCTGTACGCCATATCTTTTTTATTTTTCTTCCGATCGTTTTGTGTAGGGGCTCATTTTTTGCAGGAAGAGTTGAAATTTTTATTGGTACCATTTTTAGGTACATATGATTTTTTGATTATTCATTATTGCACTTTTTGGGGCAAGGTGACCCAAAAATTGGTAATTTTGGCACAGCTTTTATTTATTCATTTTTACTGCGTTCACCTGAGGGGTTATGTCAGGTGAGATTTTTGTAGAGCAGGTTGTTAAGGACGTGGCGATACCTAACATGTTTAATTTTTTTTATTTATTTAAGGTTTACACAATAATATCATTTTTGAAACAAAAAAAATCATGTTTTAGTGTCTTCATAGTGTGAGAGCTGTAGTTTTTATATTTTTTGGGCGATTGTCTCAGGTAGGGACTACTCTTTTGCGGGATGAGATGACGGTTAGATTTGTACTATTTTGGGGGTCATACGCCTTTTTGATCGCTTGGTATTAAGATTTTTGTGATGTAAGGTGACAAAAATGGCTTTTTTGACATAGTTTTTATTTTTTTATTTTTTATTTTTTTTTCTGTGTTCATCTGAGGGGTTATGTCAGGTGAGATTTTTGTAGAGCAGGTTGTTATGGACGCGGCGACACCTAACATGTCTAGGGTATTTTATTATTTTATTTTATTTATTTTTACTCAATTATAAATGTGCGTATATATGGGAAAAATGATTTTTTTTTTACGTTTTTCATTTTTTTACACTTTTTTTTTTACACTTTTTTGACTCAGACCCACTTGGTTCTTGAAGATCCAGTGGATCTGATGTCTATATAATACACTGCAGTACACTATATAGTCTACTACAGTGTATTTTTACTTTACACTAAGCCTGATCAGGCTCCTGCCTTTAGCAGGAGCTTGGTCAGGCTTCATATACCATGGCAAGCCGGATGGCGTCTGGTTGCCATGGTAACCATCGGGACGCTGCCACAGCAGAGCAGCGCCCCGATGGGAGGGGGGAGGAACCTCCCTCCCTGTCTTCTGGCCACACCGCAGCGCCCGATGGGGGAGGGAGCTTCCTCCCTGTTAACCCCTTCCATGCCGTGGTCCCTACGGACTGCGGCATGGAAGGGGGTTAAACGGCCGACATCGCTGCCAGCAGCGATGTCAGCTGTTACATTAGATTGTCAGCTGTATGTTACAGCTGACAATCTAATATTGCTTTTCCATCCTGAAAATGGGGGGTGGGTGGGTGGGTGGGGTGATTGAAGGGGGGGGGTTTACTTACGGGAGGAAGCACCTGTGGGTCGGAGGGTCCGCTCGGCCATCCTGAAAAATTAAAACAAAGCAGCACAGCCCCGATGTCCTCAAGGACATCGGAGCTGCGCTGCTGCACTCTGCGATTGGTCAGTCTCTGCAGACTGACCAATCACAGCGATCGTGGGTGGGGGAGGACTTTGATTGGCCCCCCAGAGTGTTTCTGAAAGCCTAAGCTTTCAGAAACAGTTGGCCCTGCGATCCTGTCACCCTGCACTTTGGCAGGGTGACAGTTAGAAGCCATGACGTGCCTGCACGTCTCAGTGCCTTAAGGCAGGGCAGCCCATGATGGTGCAGTAAGAGGTTAAACTTTTTTTTTCTAATAATAAAACTGAAAAGTTGGGCGAGCAAAATTATTCGTCCGATTTACTTTTAGTTCAGAAAACTCACTCCAGAAGTTCATTGAGGATCTCTGAATGATCCAATGTTGTCTAAATGACTGATGAAGATAAATAGAATCCACCTGTGTGTAATCAAGTCTCCGCATAAATGCACCTGCTCTGTGATAGTCTCAGGCAGTGGCGTACCGCCAATGTAGGCAGACCACACCACTGCTATGGGGCCCGCGGCACAGGGGGGCCCAGTCGGAGCGCAAGGCCACGCCCCCCTTACATTGTCTGATCTGCAAGCCAGCGCGGGCCCCTGGTTTCATAAACAGACACATGCAGCAGTCAGCAGACCCAAAGCCCGTGCGGCGCGTGCGGCAAAATGTGGCGCCCATCATAAGTTACGCGACCCCCCCAGCCCCCACCTGACCTGACCGGCGCTGCGGCTGACCTTTTTATGATCCATCCATTCTGGCTCTGCGTCTGCTGCGCTAGCCAATCAGCATTTAGCAGTGTGTAAAGACCCTGCTGCTGATTGGCTGGCAAGCAGCAGGCTGCACCCAGCCGGAACAAGATATGTACCACCACCACACAGGATGGCCGTCAGTCACCAACTCACCTGCCTCAGACTCAGCCACCTGTCAGGCCCCCGTCGCTATCCAGTCTCAGGGCACTGGGACCCAGTGCTAGGAGGACTTCAGGATCACATCAGGATTGGAATTGGAACCGCAAGGTTGGAATTACTTGGGTTAGGTATTCTTGGGGAGGGCAGCAGCAGGAGTTTCTTGGTGGCACAGGCACTGTAGGCTCATATAATACTCAGGACAGTGTAACCCCTTCCCTTCCCCACAGCCACAGGACAGTGTATAAATTTCAAATTGCCCACTAAGCAGCTGGGAAGAAGTTAATGCCCCCCAAAATGCCCAGGTGCCCCTGCCAGGCGCCTTACATACCTCACTCCCTGGGCCCTGCACCCCCAGTGCTGATGCCGCCACTGTACTGCTAAATTCACACATCCGTGGAGCATGGTCCAGGACTGTCCGTGAAAACCCGGACCGTGCTCCTGAGGGCAGGAGCGCACGGCGTTGCTATGGCGCTGTGCGCTTCCTGAGGCTGCCGCTGTACAGCGGTACGCTGTCCACACTCGTTTCACTGTACAGCGGCGGTCTCAGGAACCGCATGGCGCGATAGCAACCAATGACGCTGTGCGCTCCTGCCCTCAGGAGCACGGTCTGGGTCCTCAAGGACCGTGCTCCACGGACATGTGAATTTAGCCTTATGTGGATAAAAACCTCCAGCAACGTGGGGCACAGTCAATAGCAGGCCACGAAGGGAACGAGCCTCCCTAGAATTGCGGGTGAAGCTAAGAAGGCTCATTTCTGGCACGGCCTGCTATTAGCTGCACCCCCCCCCCCCCACCGGGCATAAGTGTTATCTGTTTGCGGTGCCTGGACATTTTGGGGGGGCATAATAGGGGTTACATAACCCCTTTAACCCTTTCAGCCCCGGAGGTTTTTTCGGTTTTGTGTTTTCATTTTTAGTTACTGCAAAAAAGTTGGTTAAAAAAAAAAAAAAAGATTTTGTTTTTGTTTTCTATAGGTCATGTACACATTTCTTTATTGGGGGTGTGGCAGGGGAGGAGCCAGGGCAGGATGTGGGATGGGCCAGGGTAGTAGGCGGGGTTAGGGGGCCCAATTGAGATTCTTGCTATGGGGCCCCATGATTTCTATGTACGCCCCTGGTCTCAGGGTTCTGTTTAAAGCACAGAGAGCATCATGAAGACCAAGGAACACACCAGGCAGATCCATGATACTGTTGTGAAGAAGTTTAAAGCCGGATTTGGATACCAAAAGATTTCCCAAGCTTTAAACATCCCAAGGAGCGCTGTGCAAGCGATCATATTGAAATGGAAGGAGTATCAGACCACTGCAAATCTACCAAGACCCAGCCATCCCTCTAAATTTTCATCTCAAACAAGGAGAAGACTGATCAGAGATGCAGGCAAGAGGCCCATAATCACTCTGGATAAACTGCAGAGATCTACAGCTGAGGTGGGAGAGTCTGTCCATAGGACAACAATCAGTCGAACACTTCATAAATTTGGCCTTTATGGAAGAGTGGCAAGAAGAAAGCCATTTCTCAAAGATATCCATAAAAAGTCTCGTTTACAGTTTGCCACAAGCCACCTGGGAGACACACCAAACATGTGGAAGAAGGTGCTATGGTCAGATGAAACCAAAATCAAATTTTTTGGAAACAATGCAAAACGATATGTTTGTCGTAAAAGCAACACAGCTCATCACCCTGAACACACCATCCCCACTGTCAAACATGGTGGTGGCAGCATCATGGTTTGGGCCTGCTTTTCATCAGCAGGGACAGGGAAGATGGTTAAAATTGATGGGAAGATGGATGGAGCCAAATACAGGACCATTCTGGATGAAAACCTGTTGGAGTCTGCAAAAGACCTGAGACTAGGATGGAGATTTATCTTCCAACAAGACAATGACCACAACATAAAGCAAAATCTACAATGGAATGGTTCAAAAATAAACGTATCCAAGTCTTAGAATGGCCAAGTCAAAGTCCAGACCTGAATCCAATTGAGAATATGTGGAAAGAGCTGAAAACTGCTGTTCACAAACACTCTCCATCCAACCTCAAAGAGCTCGAGCTGTTTTGCAAGGAAGAATGGGCAAGAATTTCAGTCTCTAGATGTGCAAAACTGATAGAGACATACCCCAAGCGACTTGCAGCTGCAATCGCAGCAAAAGATGGCGCAATAAAGCATTAATGCAAGGGGGCCGATTATTTTGCACGCCCCCACTTTTCATTTTATTATTACAAAAAAAGTTTAAATGATCCTATAAATTTCGTTCCACTTCACAATTGTGACCCACTTGTTGTTGATTCTTCACCAAAAATGTAAAATATTATATATTTTTGTTTGAAGCCTGAAATGTAGCAAAAGGTTGAAAAGTTCCAGGGGGCCGAATGCTTTCGCAAGCCACTGTAGATATATATATATATATATATATATATATATATATATATATATATATATATTCAAAGAACAGCAGCAAGGGATTATATGGGTGCAAATCCTCCCAGTTCCAGGTAATCACCAGAAAATCCAAAGTTCAGATAATGAGGCAGCACTCCAACGTGTGAAAACAAAGTGAAGTTTATTCACCCAGACTGCAACGTTTTGGCTGGCTTAGTGCAGCCTCTTTCATGCTATAGGTGAACTTAATGTGATCTTCTCTAAACTTTTGAATGCACATGTCCAACTGTTCAGTGTTTTAGTACTTTTTGCACAACTTGCTGTTCTCTAACAAGGAGCTTAACGGCAAAATTCATGACGTCCATGATCAATGAATCGCCCAATAAATTTCCTGGTTGCAAAACTTCAAGCAGGATGTTCTCAGACGTAAGTGGCACATTCAAGAGAGGTGAGAGGCACCCAAGTGTCAAGTCAGACCATTCAAAACCATTTACAACAACGCGGTCTGCATGCTAGACGACCTGCAAGGGTACCTGACCACAGGCGTCATTGTCTTGCAAGGGCCAGGGAGCATCTACGCTGGATGAGGCACCGGCGGGCCTCAGTTCTGTTCACTGATGAAAGTCGATTCACACTGAGCAGAAGTGATGTTGGAGATGTCAAGGAGAGCGCTATGCATCAGCTACTGTTGTCACCAGACGAGCCTTTGGTGGTGGTGTTACAGTGTGGGCAGGTATGTCCAGCCAATACAGAACCACCCTACACTTTGTGAATGGTACAGTAAAAAGCCCATACTACTTGAATAACATCATTAATCCAGTCATTGTGCCTCTGCATAAACACGGGCCTAATTTCAATTTCATGGAGGACAATGTGCCAGCTCATCGAGGTCACACAATTAGGGAAGAGCTGCTGGAGACTGGGGTACCTCAAATGGAGTGGCTTGCACTTTCTCCAGACCTGAATCCCTTTGAAAACTTATGGGATCAGCTGAGTCGCTGTTTAGAGGCTCATGACTCTGTACCCCAGAACCTCAATGAGGGCTGTCCTTCAAGAAGGGTGGGATGCCATGCCTCAGTCGACAAAAGTCGACTTGTGAACAGCAGGAGACAACGTTGTCAAGCTGTGATTGATGCTCAAGGCCACACGACAAGTTAGGGCTCTTTTACATCACCGTTCAGGCTTTCCGTTATAACATTGTTATGGTTTCCGTTATGCTGGACGGAAAACAAAGTCCTGTCAACAGGACTTTGTTTTCCCTCCAGCATAACGGAAACCAGACAAATCCGTTATGTTTTCCCATAGGCTTCTATTAAGACGGATCAAAACAGAATGCCTCTTAAAGGTGTCCGTTTTGATTTCCGTCCTAGGGATTCCGTTTCTTTCCGTTATAACAATGTTATAACGGAAAGCCTGAACGGAATCCCTAACGGTGATGTGAAAGAGCCCTTATTGAGATATTGCCATTTTTTGTGGGGGTATACCCACCACTGTTGTTGGCTTTTGTTTCAATAAATTGTTTGAGACCATTGCATGCTTCTACTTAAATGCCCTACTATCATGATGTAATATTACTGTAGCGGGAACTTTTGTGTATTACGTGCTGTAAAACACATGGCAGTCAGTGCTTGCACTACAAACCCTACAAGAAAAACAAGCCAAATGTACCAAAATATGAAAAAGTCTTTATTGATATTAAGATAGATAAAAAAACATATCATAAAAGGTCCACTGAATACAAAGACAAGTACGACAGAAAAGAAAAGCGGCCTCCAAAGATCACACCAGGGCACATGGGGTAAAGAGTATAATAAATAATAAAAATAATTTTATCTGGATGCACCTACGTAAAAGAAAAGTTTCCATGAAGCGAGCATGATACCCGAACATTCTAGCTATATACCAGATAAAAGATGGCAAGTGACAAATAGTACTATAAAGTAATACTGAGTTGGAGAACTCACCCGTGCGCTAGTGTGATCGATGGAGGACGTGACCCCAACGCGCGTTTCGCATACCTTCATCAGGGGGTAATGTCATCATAACATATCCACACTTTTAAACCCCAAAGCACCAATCAAAGTAGCGCATTATAACAAACATACCTGAGCTGAGCAAACATGGGCACATGAAAGGCAAAGCCCACGTTACTCCCCCTCTGGAACCAGTGTCATACCCGCCCGAAAGTCATGGGCATGCGATCAAGTCACGTGACTGGCAGGGAAGGCGAAAAGACGCGAGACCGGAAGTGATCCCGTGCGGGTTGCTGGTCATGTGCTCTGCTCAGAAGAATAACCCACAGGGGAGAGCACTGGTGCCCCCTCTGGTGATAATGTCATATTACAATCTAAATATATATTTGCAATTAATTGTATATACATAGCACAATGTGACAAATGTACAGTATATCGAGAATTACCATCATACATAAGTGAATATAGGAAATGGTGAATGTATAATCAAAGTGATGAGCGAGTAAAATGGATGAATAAATACAAAAAGGAGTGAAACATGATTATGTGATCTAAATTGTGATAAAAAATGTAGTGTTGCAATAAAAAAATCAAAAAGGTGAAAAATATACATGATAGATAAATCAACTAACTCATGATTGTGTGAAAAAATCGACAAAAAAAATCAATGGTAATCAAAAATAATTAAAAGAATAATATACATGATAAAATGATGCAATCCTGCAGGAGTGAAAAAAACAATAAAAACGATTACAATTCATGCAAAATATAACCACAAAAAATAAATAACATGTAAAAAAAAAATAAAATTAAATGAGGAGGGTCATTCCTAAAGATCCAAGAGGCTACAAAATGGATAAGACATAGGCAAACTTGATGGGTCCCGGAGGCCATAAATGGATAATACATGGGCAAACTTGATGGACGTGCTAGAAAATAAGACAGATAAAATTAATAACATATCAAGACAAATTAAAAACTAAGATGACATATACATTGGAGGTCTGGATGGTCACAAAAAATGCAGAGAAGCCCAGGTTCTCATTTAATCCCATAGGGCGCAACATTTTCAGGGTCCATATCCACCTACTCTCCTTCTGCGCTAATTTTTTGGAGAGATTCCCGCCCTCAAACCAGCTATAACACAATCAATGCCCCTTAACTTCAAAAAACGTGGGTTACAATTGTGGGTAGTCTTAAAATGTCACAGAATTGGTTTCAAAAGTTTCTCTTCATCCTTTGCCGCAATAATGTCCTGAACATGTTCCCGTACCCGAATCTTTAATTCTCGGGTCGTTAGGCCCACGTAGATCATGGGGCAGGGGCACAAAGTGCAGTAGACAACTATAGAGCTCGAACAGGTTATATTATGAGTTATGACTAACCTCTTGGTGCCAGATGAATCAATGAAGTCCATAGATCTTTCCATATTAGGCCATGCCACATGGAAAAAAGACCCACCTTGATTTCTTCTGACCTGGAAACAAAAGGGGCACCTTTGGTTCAAAATAGCTTCCAACAAGATTGTCATGTAAAATCTCAGTTTTTCTTGCCGTAATTGAAGGATGTGGAGATATATATCTCGACACAATGGGATCCGTTAGTAAAATTGGCCAGCATTTACTGACCGTTGTTCTCATCTGTTCCCAATGGGAATGGTATGTAGTAATAAGTCTTGCCATATTATCAGATGTACGATTAGCCTTCGGGCATAAGAGATCCTGTCTTCTAGTATGTCTAGCTCGATGGTAGGCCCTCTTAATGGATCTGTGACTATATCCACGTCTTAAGAAACAATCTTTTAGCTCACTTGCTTGTTTTTAAAAAGTAGCATCGTCAGAACATATCCCTGTATATGAAGAAACTGGCCAATAGGTATTGCTTCAGTTGTCTTCCTGGGATGTGATGAAGAAGCATGTAAGTATGCATTCACAGATGTGTTTTTCCGGAATACATCCGTATGTATATATCCTTTGTCGTCCCTGCACAAAGAGACATCCAGAAAATCAATTTTCTTGGTATGACACACATATGTCAATTTGATGTTACGGGAATTATTATTTAAAAAAGTAAAAAAATTCCTGTAGTTGTGTCTCATTACCACGCCAGATCAAAAAAACCTGAGACTAGGACGGAGATTTATCTTCCAACAAGACAATGATCCCAAAAAATGGCGCGGCCCATGAAGACGTGATGATCTGACAGGAATAGGTCCCTTTCCCACAGCCCCAGGAACAAATTAGCATATGAGGGCGCACAAGCCGCCTCCATAGCGATTCCCTGGAGCTGTAGTAAAAAGGACCCATTGAAAGTAAAAAAAATTTCAGCAACTGTAGCAGAAAAGATATAAATTTTCCATCTACATTATTGGCATGAAGGAAAAATTCCACTGCTTGCATCCCATCCGGATGTCTAATGCTGGTATACAAGGATTCAATATCACAAGCATCTGGCACCAAGAGCACGTCCATCAAGTTTGTCCATGTCTTATCCATTTATGGATAAGACATGGAGTTTGCCTATGTCTTATCCATTTTGTAGCCTCTTGGATCTTTAGGAATGACCCTCTTCATTTAATTTTATTTTAAAAAACTTTTTTTTGTGGTTATATTTTGCATGAATTGTAATAGTTTTTATTGTATTTTTTCACTCCTGCAGTATTGCATCATTTTATCATGTATATTATGCTCAGATAATTTCGATTTATCAAACAAGCATAGCATGAGCTTTGGAATACTCTATATCATTATGGCATTTTGTGCTTTATCTGGCAGCAGTGTGCGGTTGTATTTTATGTATTCTCCTTTGACATATATTATTCTTTTAATTATTTATTTTTTTCACCATTGATTTTTTTGTTGTTGATTTTTTCTCACAATCATGAGTTAGTTGATTCATGTATATTTTTCACCTTTTTTATTTTTTCTAGCAACACTACATTTTTTATCACAATTTTTATCATATAATCATGTTTCACTCCTTTTTGTATTTATTAATCCATTTTACTCTCTCATCACTTTATGATTATACATTCACCATTTACTATATTCACTTATGTATGATGGTAATTCTCGATATACATTTGTCACATTGTACTATGTATATACAATTCATTGCAAATATATATTTAGATTGTAATATGACATTATCACCAGAGGGGGCACCAGTGCTCTCTCCTGTGGGTTATTCTTCTGAGCAGAGCACATGACCAGCAACCCGCACGGAATCACCTCCAGTCTCGAAACTTTTTGCCTTCCCTTGACTTGATCACGTGCCCGTGACTTTCGGGCGGGTATGACGCTGGTTCCGGAGGTGGTGTAACGTGAGCTTTGTCTCTCATGTGCCGATGTTTGCTTTGCTGAGGTATGTTTATTATAATGCGTTACTTTAATTGGTGCTTCGAGGTTTAAAAGTGTGGACATGATATGATGTCATTACCATCTTTTATCTGGCATATAGCTAGCTAATATGTTCGAGTATCATGCTCGCTTCATGGAAACTTTTCATTAATGTAGGTGCATCCAGTGGACCGTTTATGATATGTTTTTTTATCTATCTTAATATCAATAAAGACTTTTTCATATTTTGGTACATTTGGCTTGTTTTTCTTGTAGGGCTTATGTTCACTTTAAGCTTACAATTTTCGGTGGTCAAACATTCTTATGTAGTTCCACATACAGTGCCTTGCGAAAGTATTCGCCCCCCTGGAACTTTTCAACCTTTTGCCACATTTCAGGCTTCAAACAAAAAGATATAACATTTTAAATTTTTGGTGAAGAATCACAAGTGGGTCACAATTGTGAAGTGGAACGAAATTTATTGGATTATTTAAACTTTTTTTGTAATAATAAAACTGAAAAGTGGGGCGTGCAAAATTATTCAGCCCATTTACTTTTGAGCTTAGAAAACTCACTCCAGAAGTTCATTGAGGATCTCTGAATGATCCAATGTTGTCCTAAATGACTGATGAAGATAAATAGAATCCACCTGTGTGTAATCAAGTCTCCGTATAAATGCACCTGCTCTCTGGGTTCTGTTTAAAGCACAGAGAGCATCATGAAGACCAAGGAACACACCAGGCAGGTCCGTGATACTGTTGTGGAGAAGTTTAAATCTGGATTTGGATACCAAAAAATTTCCCAAGCTTTAAACATCCCAAGGAGCACTGTGCAAGCGATCATATTGAAATGGAAGGAGTATCAGACCACTGCAAATCTACCAAGACCCAGCCATCCCTCTAAATTTTCATCTCAAACAAGGAGAAGACTGATCAGAGATGCAGCCAAGAGGCCCATGATCACTCTGAATAAACTGCAGAGATCTACAGCTGAGGTGGGAGAGTCTGTCCATAGGACAACAATCAGTCGAACACTTCACAAATCTGGCCTTTATGGAAGAGTGGCAAGAAGAAAGCCATTTCTCAAAGATATCCATAAAAAGTCTTGTTTACAGTTTGCCACCTGGGAGACACACCAAACATGTGGAAGAAGGTGCTATGGTCAGATGAAACCAAAATCCAACTTTTTTGAAACAATGCAAAACGATATGGTTGGCGTAAAAGCAACACAGCTCATCACCCTGAACACACCATCCCCACTGTCAAACATGGTGGTGGCAGCATCATAGTTTGGGCCTGCTTTTCTTCAGTAGGGACAGGGAAGATGGTTAAAATTAATGGGAAGATGGATGGAGCCAAATACAGGATCATTCTAGATGAAAACCTGTTGGAGTCTGCAAAAGACCTGAGACTAGGACGGAGATTTATCTTCCAACAAGACAATGATCCCAAACATAAAGCAAAATCTACAATGGAATGGTTCAAAAATAAATGTATCCAGGTCTTAGAATGGCCAAGTCAAAGTCCAGACCTGAATCCAATTGAAAATATGTGGAAAGAGCTGAAAACTGCTGTTCACAAACACTCTCCATCCAACCTGAAAGAGCTCGAGCTGTTTTGCAAGGAAGAATGGACAAGAATTTCAGTCTCTAGATGTGCAAAACTGACAGAGACATACCCCAAGTGACTTGCAGCTGTAATCGCAGCAAAAGGTGGCGCAACAAAGTATTAATGCAAGGGGGTCGAATAATTTTGCACGCCCCAGTTTTCAGTTTTATTAATACAAAAAAAGTTTAAATGATCCAATAAATTTCTTTCCACTTCACAATTGTGACCCACTTTGTCTTCACCAAAAGTTTAAAATGTTATATCTTTTTGTTTGAAGCCTGAAATGTGGCAAAAGGTTGAAAAGTTCCAGGGGGTCGAATACTATCGCAAGGCACTGTAACTGTTAGTGGGCTTGTTTGTTAGGATTTTTTTGTATATCTTCAGTTTTTCAGTGCTTGCATTATCAGAGAGAGAGAGAGAGACTCACGTGCTGACAGGAGGAGTTACAGAAAATCTATCAGCTGAATGATTTCTGTAAAGTAGTTGAGAGCAGCTCATCCATATAATAAATTAATTAGCGTATATTATTTTTTTTACAAAAGGTGCCCATAGCCTTTAAAGGGGTGTCCGAGTTATGAAAAAAAAATATAGCACCGTAAATCTGATGGGCAGCAATATATAACTAAGTTAAGCAAGTTTTAGGCAAAAAAAAAAATCCATATTTCCTCATTTCCCCGGTTCTCTTCCGGCTCTTTGTTTACATGCAATTCCAGAAGGAGTGAATACAAGTGCTGCCCTGAGTGACATGTATGGTTGCTGAAATACTCAGCAGCATGTTGTATGTGTAGAACTACAAGTCCCAGCTGTACAATGACACTGCTCATACATACAGGCGCTTCCCCCTACCATTCTTGTGCAATACTCTGCAGAACTCCTCCAGCTTGTGAGCTCCTATGCCCAGCATTTGTCTCCTCACTGCCTGCAGCTACTGTAGTAAAGCCTTCAGCCCTGAGTCTGTGCTGGCTGAAGGGGTTAATGTTTTATCTGAAAGAATCCAGGGAGAGAGCAGACAGCTTTTGTATAGTCTCTTATCTGCTTGTGAAACATCAGCAGAGCAGGGAGAGAAGCTGACATCACAGGTCATGTGACCCTGAGTGAAATCTGAGAAAGCAGCAGCTTTAGAAGACAAAGTGCATGGAAAAGCTGTTATATTTGACTAGTTAGAAACATACAAAGAACAAAAAAAAATAACTTGGACAACCACTTTAAGCCTCCCTTTTCCTTTTTTTAAATCAAGATTTCACCTATGCTACAGCAGTATCTTTTATTCATAAAGGAAGTTCCTACAAATTATGTCTACCAATACCAACTGTGAAGCATACACCTTCTGTTGTTTCAGTGTCTTGAATAGAAAAGTAAACTATGTAAAAACCTAAGGGCATCATTGATGTTGAAGCTATATAAACAAACAAACAGTATTACAAGGTAACCACTGAATATGTCTCTAGCAGTGAGTTATGTGTCCTGTCATTATCCTCACTGTCTTTGTCTAAGTGCATACATCTTAAAGGGAGTCTGTAACCTCCATAGCCCCTATAAAGCATTTACATAGCCCCATAGCACAAATAATGACAAATGTAACTGTACCTGGGGCGGTTTCCTCTGACTTGTAGAAGCTGTAAAAACGTACTTTAATCCATATGTAAATTAGCTGTTGGAAGTGCCCGGAGGTGGAGCTCACCGCCGTGGAGCCCGGGCTCGTCTGCTTTTTTAAACGCTCTCCCAGCCTGTCACTGCCTCCGCTCACCATCCTCTTCACTTGCATCCTCCGTCTGTTCCAGTCTCTCCCCTAGCCGGCGCATGCGCAGTGGCTATGCCGATGCCGTGCCCACAATGGGCAATGCAGTGCACATGCGCCGGCTCAGTAAGAGCCTGGAACAGATGGAGGACGCAAGTGAAGAGGAGGGCGGGCGGAGGCAGTGACAGGGGCGGGGAGAGTGTTTAAAAAAGCAGATGAGCCCGGGCTCAACGGCGGTGAGCTCCGCCTCCGGGCACTTCCAACAGCTAATTTACATATGGATTAAAGTACGTTTTTACAGCTTCTACAAGTCAGAGGAAAGCTCCCCAGGTACAGTTACATTTGTCATTATTTGTGCTATGGGGCTATGTAAATGCTTTATAGGGGCTATGGATGTGACAGACTCCCTTTAAAGGGAACCTGTCACTTGCTTTGGGTCAGTTAAGCACCCAACATGTCATTATGCAGCTGGGATTTAGCTTTAAGGCTCATGCACGGTCCGCAAAACACAGATCCGCAAAAAAATACGGATGAAGTCCTTGTGCATTCCGTATTTTGCGGAACGGAACAGATGGCCCCTAATAGAATAGTCCTATCCTTGTCCGATCCTAATGCGGACAATCATAGGACATGTTCTATTTTTTTGTGAAACCAACATATGGAAACTGAATGCACACAGAGTAACTTTCGTTTTTTTTGCATACTGTCGGCAAAAAAAAAAAAAAAGAATGGACATGGCCTGAACATCTGAACATGGCCTTTATTTAAGTACAAGTTTTTAGTAAAATGGCCTGGCAGGCCTTAGATTTTAAGGGTTAGAATGTTGCAGGTACTTTGTGATGGTATATCACCACTCTGGTGGATTCATATACCTTGGGCAGGATGTCATAGATATTATAGGCGAACTGCACAGGAAACACATTGTGGATACAGATTACAATTAGAGATGAGCGAAGCTAAGTAAAATTTGATTCCGCTGCTTTGCCGAATTGCACAAAGAAATTTGCTTTGTGACAAATTACTTTGTCATGGAGCACATTTCTTTGTATGTAGTGGGCTTAATGACAGGGAACAGTGATTGCGTCGCTGTCATTAAACTCCTCCGATGCTGCGTTCATCACTGATCGTAGCATCTGATGCTACCATTTAGGCCTTTCTGGGGTTAATCAGGGTAAAATATATAAATAAATTCTCACGTTATCCATTTGATCATGTAGAGGCCATCACAGCCATCTTGACTGATATGCAAAATGTTGCACGGCGATGTGACGACATCATGCTGGCCGGTGTGGTGACATCATACGTCACAGTGTGCAAGATTTCGTCAATCAAGATGGCTGCGAAGGCCTCTTTACACGCAAATAGATGAGACGAGTATGCTTTTTTTTTTACCGGCATGTCAGTGAAAATTGATTTGTTACCATAAAGCATGAGAAAATTCTGCATCACGATGGGTGCAAAGACCTTTTGAACATTTTACTTAATGTCCTTTAGAATCTAGGGAGAGAACACGACAGAAATAATAAATAGCAGTGCTCTGCAGACCTCATGGTTAGTAACAGGCAGAGGATAAAAGGATACGCTTAAAGGGGTTGTCCGAGTTATTTTTTTGTCCTTAGTATGTTTCTAACTAGTCAAATACAACAGCTTTTCCATACACTTTCTGCTTCTAAAGCTGCTGGTTTCTTAGATTTAACTCAGGGTCACATGACCTGTGATGTCAGCTTATCTCCCTGCTGTGTGATGTTTCCTGCACAAGCCTCAGAGATCAGATAACAGCCTGTACACGAGACATCACTGTGGTGGCCATGCCCCCCTGCTTTGCCGGGCTGCTATCTGCTCTCTCCCTGGATTCCTTCAGATAAAACATTAACCCCTTCAGCCAGAACACACAGGGCTCAAGGCTTTACAACAACAGCTGCAGATGTAAAGAGACACAGGATCTGCCCTCCTCAATCTACAGACACAAAGCTGACACTGGAGCTGACCTGGAGGAGATGCAAAGTACAAGTACAGGTAGGGGGGAGATCCTGTGTGTATCAGCAGTGTCATTGTACATCTGGGACTTGTAGTCCTACACATACAACATGCTGCTGAGTATCCCAGCAGGCAGACATGTCACTCAGCACTTGTATTTACTCCCTTTACAGAGAGGGGGGAGGGGCAGAGATTGTTATTACTGCATGTAAACAAAGGCAAGAAGAGAACCAGGGAAATGAGGAAATAGAGATTTTTTTTGCCTAAAACTTGCTTAAAGGGGTATTCCCATCTAACAAATGTAATTTGTATAGTTAGATATAGCCATACCAATATTTTTACTAATAGAATGTATTTATATAAAATGTACCGTTTAGAAGATTTTCCTATTTGTATATCCATTGTCCCACACACATCAGTCAGGCTGTTGCCCCTAGTTACGACCACCGCGGCCGTGTAGTAGTGGTGGCCGGCTTGCTCTTGAGCATGCGGAGACACATCTTAGGGTTGTAGCATTGTTGTCTGCGCTTCCAAAACACAGAGAAATGGATCCTGTTCAAAGATCAATTCATCTCTATGGAGCAGGATCCGTATATAAAGTCTGCGTTTTGGACGGATCTTGACCATTGCATTTTGGACTGGTAGTGTCCAAAGCGCAAATGTGAAAGTACCCTAAGATGTGTCTGCGCATGCTCATGCAATGTGCATTCACAATACAGCAGTTACCTCAGAGCGGGTTTGAACAGGAGCAAGCCGGCCACCACTACTACACGGCCACGGTGGCCGTAACCAGGGGCAACGGCCTGACTGATGTGTGTGGGACAATGCCTATACAAATAGGCAAATCTTCTAAACGGTACATTTTATATAAATACATTCTATTAGTAATGATATTGGTATGGCTATATCTAACTATACAAACTACAATTGTGAGATGGGAATACCCCTTTAACTTAGTTATATATTGCTGCCCATCAGATTTAAAGTACTATATATATTTTTTTCATAACTCGGACAACCTCTTTAAAAGCTGCTGCTGGAAACAAAGCCAGCATTAATCCAGTAAATGCTAAACAGTGTAGGCAACTGCTACTAGTAATAACTGTACAACACAGTTCACGGACTAGCTATGGCATCTGCAGCCAAATATTGCAGATGAGTTGAGGCCAGAGCTGAGGTGAAGAAGGCAAGAAGCCATCTAGTTCTTGCATACTGGAAGTAGTCAAGACTTGTATAATAGACAGCTCTGTAACTAAGACAAGCCAGTTTGCAGCCTGTAAACAAAATTGTGTGACAGAATATGTGCAATACTGCATATCCCATGGAGGACAGCATCATTGCTAAGAACACTGTGCACAATGATTGTGGGAATGAAGATACTGCAACCTAGGAGTACCTGTTAGACTGTTCAGTGCAGCTCCACATGGAAAGCTGTGGTGATAACTGCAGATACAACCATGTTCACTACCACCACTCTGAGAACACCAGAACCAGAGTTCAACGCAAACCAGTGAGAAAGTGAGTTGACACTTTACGCTGTCACTTTATGGGGCAGCATACCTAATAAGGGTGCATTCATATGACTGTATTTATGTGTCCTCACCATTTTGCAGAAAGGATGCAGCACCGTTCATTTCAACGGGGCCGCAAAAGATGCGGTCAGCACACCGTGTTCTGTCCACATCTGTACCTCCATTTTTGCGGCCCTTGCAATTGCAGACAAGAATAGGCTTTTCTATGATAGGGCTGTGTGTGTTCTGCAAAATGCGGTACACATGCGACCGATACTGTGTTTTGCGGGCAGCAAAATACATACGGTCATGTAAATGCACCGTTATGATGCCTCTAACTAAGCCTGTGCCCACATTGAGAAATTGTAAGTCTGTGGTCTGTCAAAAAAATGTCATATTGTAACAACAAGCTTGTTGCCCCACATGAAATAAAGTTTGACTTGTTTAAAGAGGTTGTCCGGGCTTTTTCATATTGCTGATGTATCCTCAGGATAGGTCATCCATATCAGATAGGTCGGGGTCTGCGCGGATGTGCCGTCTCCCGTCTCTCTTCCTGCTCTCTGCTGTATGTCTATAGGACAGCAGAAGCAGCAGACAGGAAGAGAGGAGGAAGACGGCATGTGCGCACAGCACAGTGTCTCATCAACAGCTGATTGGCAGGGGTGCCGGGTGTCAGACTCCTGCCTATCTGATATTGATGACCTATCCTGAGGATATGTCATCAATATTAGGGATGAGCGAACCGAACCGTAACGAACCAGATTTGTTACGAACTTTCCCAAAAGTTCGGTTCGTCACCGAACCGAATTTTGAGAAAGTTCGTAACGAATCTGGTTAAAATAACGGCGACGCAACATATACGCATATTTATTGAGAATGTACGCTAATGCGTACATATTCAGTTAAGTAGCGTACCTTTGACAACGCTAGACTGTATGTTCGTTACTTGAGTAGGAATGTTCGCAGACGCAGTGTATGCGTACTCTAATGCGTACATATTCAGTTAAGTAGCGTACAGTTGACAATGCTACACTGTATGTTCGTTACTTGAGTAGGAATGTTCGCAGACACAGCGTACGCTAATGCGTACATATTCAGTTTAGTAGCGTACAATTGACAACGTTACACTGTATGTTTGTTACTTGAGTAGAAATTTTCGCAGACGCAGTGTATGCGTACGCTAATGCGTACATATTCAGTTAAGTAGCGTACAATTGACAACGCTACACTGTATGTTCGTTACTTGAGTAGGAATGTTCGCAGACGCAGTGTATGAGTACGCTAATGCGTACATATTCAGTTAAGTAGCGCACCTTTGACAACGTTACACTGTATGTTCGTTATTTGTGCGGGAATGTTCGCATTAGCGTACGCATTAGTGTAAATTCTCAAATATGCGTATATTTTGCGTCGCCATTGTTGAAGTCACTTGGATTTTTTCCACTTTTTTCATTGTAATAGCAACTGCAAGTAAACGAAACTATACCCTATCTGACTCCCATTATTGTAGAAGCAATTATTCAGCCGTTATAGCAAGGTTCGTTTTAGGTTCGGTTCGTACGAATCCGAAATTCAAGAAAGTTCGCCGAAGCGAACCGAACTTTTCAAAAGTTCGCTCATCCCTAATCAATATGAAAAAGCCCAGACAACCTCTTTAAGTGCCAATTTTGACCGCCTCCTGATTCCTCCCACCACCCTAGAGTGGGGAGTCATATACAGTATACCACCCAGGGTCAAAAACATTCTCTCTGCAAAGTCTGACGGTAATGTGAATCACCATTAATAACATACTGAAACTCTGTCTGGTCCCTGACCAGGTATTTGGTTAGTTTACTGTAAGTTCAAGGTTGGTGGTAATGGTGTCACAAATGAAGGTTGTTTTATTTATTCTGCATTCACACAGTGGTTATTTCTGACCATGTTAGGTCCAATAATCCTTACAGAACCCATAACAGTAAAGCTAACAGAAAAACGAGAACTGGGTGTAAAAGAAATCTTTCACTTCTTTTGTGCTGCAAATACTGGCTTTGGTGAGTATAAAAGAAATACGGTGTGAACAAGACCTTGAGATCTGACTGCTGAATATAGTCAACAAATCAAGCTGAGAGTAGAGAATCTCTAACCAAACGGCCTTCATTTCAGTATACAGTTTTAGAATTCTCCATTTTCTTGACAAGATAACAGGTTGTTACAACTTTTTTTTAATCCAAATTTTATTGAAATGAATTTGTTCTTTAACAGATTATTATAACACTGTGATGTGTATATTCATTACCAATGTGAGTCTATATGACAATATAGTTAATACAGTAAAAAATTATAGCTCTAGTATATGAAAATCCTCTATTATTACAAGCATGAACACTACTAGTGGAAAAATGAAATCTTTAGTCCTAATTATCTTCAAATAAACTTGTTCAATCTCATGTTATGTTCTACATATACTATTTTGATCATATACATGTAGACTTGGGTCTGGTAAAAAAAAAAACAAAATAAAACAGAAAAAACATGTTCTAAACTCATATATGGCACATCAATGCTGAAATTATAATCTAGTAATCACATTTAAACATCTTACTGACTATTCCTGTACTGTGGCTATAAATGAATTTATCATCAGTAGAAAATAAAGCCTTTGTGGGATTTATCAAAACTGGTATACAGGAAAACTGGCTTAGGCTACTTTCACACAAGCGTTAGCACGGATCCGGCACCTAAAGGGTGCCAACGGATCCGTGCTAACGCTATACATGTGTGGAGCCGGAGCAGCGCTCCGGCCCCACACATGACACACATTAAAACAAGACACAGACATACATACAAACAAACATACAGACATACATACAGACATACATACATACTCACATACTCCCGGGACGCCGGCAGAACGTCTTCACGCGCCTCCTGCGCGCAGTGATGACGATTCCCCACAGCGCCCTCTGCTGGGCGCAGTGGGGAAATGTCATCGCAGCGCGCAGGAGGCGCGTGAAGACGTTCTGCCGGCGTCCCGGGAGTATGTGAGTATGTATGTATGTCTGTATGTTTGTATGTATGTCTGTATGTTTGTTTGTATGTATGTCTGTGTGTATGTATGCCGGATCCGGAATGACCCCCCATTGGAAATCAATGGAGGACAGATCCGGATTACTGGTGTGTCCACACCAAACGGATCCATCCCCATTGACTTGCATTGGGGGTCATTCCGGATCCGTCTTGGTGCGGATGCCTGGACCGGAGAGCAAACCGCAGCATGCTGCGGTTTGTCCTCCGGTCTGAAGACGGAACGGAATGCTTTCAGGAGCATTCCGTTGTCTTCAGTTCAGTTTTGTCCCCATTGACAATGAATGGGGACAAAACTGAAGCGTTTTTTTCCGGTATTGAGCCCCTATAACGGAACTCAATACCGGAATTTAAAAACGCTAATGTGAAAGTAGCCTTAGTTGTCCCTAGCAACCAATCAGATTGTTATGAATCACAAACTGACTTTTTAATAAGCAAACAACCAAAAACAGTTGTCGAGTAAAGGAAGTGTTAAGATAGATATTTGGCTTGGCTATTTTCCATTGACAAACCCAAAGCTTGTTGAAAAGTCATATTTTGACTTATAGAGAGCCACTTCCACTAGGTGGCACTAGTGAGATGGTTCCTCTTTCCTTGGGAGCTACCTCTTTGCATATTGCTTTCCCATGAAGCACTGCCAATAAGTCTCCATATCATAGAGCACTTCCAGTAAGTATCTATAAAGGGCTGGTCTCTTTAAAGAAGAACTCCCACAAAAATTTTTATTTCATGTCCTGCTAGAAATGTACATGATATAATCTGCAGTGAATGTCATTTTCTTACCAATGGCTGTATTTGAGAGTTATGTCTCCCTGATGTTTCACATCTGTGTCATGTGACCAGCAATCAGACCAACCAACTCACACAGCATCTTATGTGTTAACAGGAAGTCAAATTCTCTATGCATTCCTATGGGAGCCTTAGTCTCATAGGAATGAATAGAGAAGTGACTGGCTTCCTGTCCTGGGTCAGTTGGAGGTCAGGGAGTTGGTCACATGACCCAGCTACAATTAGAAGAGAGGGGATAACTCAGAAATGCAGTCTCTGATAAGAAGATTGCATTCACTACAGATTATATCATGCACCTTTCTAACAGGTCAGAGAATACATTTTTTTGCGGGAGTTCTTCTTTAAGGAGACCCAGTACCCTACCTAAACTTTTTGCAAAGGAAAGGGTGAAATCTGCAGCAAAACCGCATCATCTGGTGCAGGTTTTGTTGCTGCAGAATTCTAGCAGATCCACTGCAGATTTTCCACGTGAATTGTCCTTTGTTTCTGTACCTTAACATGGGAAATTAAATAAAGACACCAAAACAATGAGCCCTAATTTATGTATTTTTAGGTACAGTGTGTTTTGCAGCTTACTGATTTTGACTAGAAAAAAGAGGGGCATTAAAATGTAGAAAATGCAATTTTCTGGTGCAAAACACAGGCTTAGGCCTCTTTCACACGACAGTATATTTTGCGGGCTCCGAGCCGCATTTTTTGCTGATAAAATGCGGACCCATTCATTTCTATGGGTCAGCAAAAAATACTGACAGCACACTGTGTGCTGTCCGCATCCTTATATCCGTTCCATAGCGCGCAAAAAAAAAATAGAAAAAAATGTCCGTTTTGCGGACAAGGATAGGCATTGTTACAATGGATCCGCAAAAAAACGGATGCCATACGGACGTTATTTGCAGACATCAAAACACAACGGTCGTGTGAAAGTAGCCTTAATTGAAGGATAGCAATGTGGTGGCATAGATAAGAGATGCATCTAACATGTCTAGCAAAAGACGCCACATTAAACATGCCGCGTGCACACTTTTGACAGATTTGTCAGGCACCTGCTACATGTTACTTGCATGTTAAGATATAATGATATATCAGGAGAAGAAAGCACAGCTGTTTCGGAATGTATGCATGACACTGCAGACTACTGTGAGCTGTATAGCCCTTTTACATGGGCCAAGACACAGGGCAATGATCAATCATCCTCTCTGTATGGAGATGAACAATCACCACTGCGATCATTCATTCCCATACAGATTCATTGTATATTGACTGATCACCACTGTTTACATAAGGCAATGTGCTGCCAAAGGATGATTTAATGGCCACATAATAAATGAGAACATCCAGCAAACCAACATGTTTGTTGGGTGATTGGCGGCATATTTACACAGGGCAATTATTGGGAAAGAGTATTCATATTAATGTCTGTTTCCAATCTTCTTCTTGTGCAAAAGGGCCTTTAGCCACAGTAGTAATGTCTATGAATACACCATACTATACTACACATAACAATTGAGCAAGTAAGAATAATTAAAGCAATAGCTCATAGAGGCAGAAAACATGGAATCTCATCAATAGTCTAGAGATTACAAAGTTAATAGCCCGCACTCCTTAGGCAGTATGGAGTTTGTTTAGAGCCAAACGTGACAAATTTATTTAATATGGGATAGCTCTTTTCTAGTTTATGATTCACATTGTACGGGTAAATCACAGAGTCCTTCAATAGTACAAACCTGCTACACTGAAGAACTATGGTACTTAGTGTGACCAGACATTCCTAGTACAAATACTCATTTTTCATTTCTAAATGTTTCAGGTTGGGGGGGTCAAGAACTGAATACATATGGTATGTGCAGAACATAATTCCCTTGTTGATCCTAGCTTATTTATAAATCTGCATAGTTTACAGTATTTCTGATTTTAGTATATAGACCTGAGGAAACATCTAGAAGTAGTAGAAGAGTACAGAATATGTTAATATTGTAAAATTGTTATGATTAAATAGTATTATATTTTAATTTTTATGAAATACTATTTTCACAAACCGTATTAATCAATTCTCCATAAAGGTATATCCACCTGGACATACGTATTGGCTGCAGATTTTCCGTCATGGAATTGTGGAGTTTTACAGTAGCAGCAAAGTGGATGAGATTTAAACAAATCATTTACATGCTACTGTAAGTAAAAAGTCGATTTATGCTGCAGATTTCCATTGTGGATTCCATTTTTCGCAATGCAAAAGATGAAATCTGCACGTAACTCATACATACTTTTATAATCCATGAGAAGGAATACTGCAACTGAAATCTTTGGTGGAACAGTATAATTGTTATGCTGCAAATTTAAAATCTGCACTGTGGTACAATTTACCTTGCAGGTTTTTTTTTTGTCTGTCATGTATGGACGAGATTTCTTAAAATCACATCAACTTTGCTTGTACTGAAAATTAAAAAAGATTTTCCGCACTTGAGTTCACGGTAGCATCATACCCTAAGAGATAAGGTTAACGTGGCATGTGGCTTATACTCTGTGTATACCAAATAACACAACAGAATCGGCCGATTGTCACCATGAAAATGAGACCAGTATTGTAAACTTATTTAACATGAGCGATGAAGCCTTTCTTGTATGCAAAGAGCCCAAGAGCAGTTGCCGAAGCAATGAACGTAGAGTAACCAATGAACCTAACAAATCCTCGAGCTGATGGCAAGTTTCTTTCCAAGAACGATCTATTAAATGGTAGTGCAGGAACATCCTACAAGGGAAAGATCACAGAATTAGATGACAATGCCTCCATATATTTTCATAAAATGTTAAGAAATGTTCACAGTAGTCCATATTCACACGTTTTTTTCATCCTGGTTAATTTTTTTTCAACATAACAATACACCTTTCCTGCCATATCCAAATACTATAATTGACTTCTACTACAATACATAAAAAACTGGATACGTCTGGATTTTAAGGCCTCATTCATGCATAAAGTTGCCATAGAAGCCTCTTGCATTATTTTTCATATCCCATGCTGTTTCTATGGTGTTTCTTAATAGCATTTTTTTCTAAACAGAGGTGTGAAGGACATTTTTTCAGGTGTGTTTTCCCCTTTAGAGAAGATTAAAAAAAAAAAAGCCTGAAACATCATTGCTTCATAAAAAAAAACTCCAGACCAAAAAAAAATTGAAAAATAAAAACATCATTGGCAAAAAGCCAATGTCCACAGACTTTCAGCTAACACTTGGAACTGGTGTTTATTCCAGAAACCACACCAAGAAACACAAGTGCCACAAACAGCAAAATTGCCGCAAAAAATAGATCACCATTTTTGGTGATAGTGGATGCCAAAAATGTGATCTGACCGCAATGTGTGAATGTACCCTTAATTAAGGTGGTGGTTCCAAACTTAAAGACTATGAACACCAGTTTTTTTTAAGCATTACATTTTACTCATTTTTTGTTTTCATTATTATTAAAAATGTTCTAATTTGCATCTGTATAATCAGGTTGGTGCAAACAAACGTTAATCATCCATCAGTGCCAAATATCGGGCAGTGTAATACCAGCCTAAGGACTCTTTCAGACGAGCATGTCCTGCGTGGAAATCTCTGTGTAAGGCCTCATGCACATGAACATGTGCCAGCCAGGCCTGTGCTGCGGACGGCAAATTGCGGTCTGCAATGCACAGGCACCGACCGTAGGGCCGCCACATGTGGATGCGGACCCATTCACCATGATCTGCATCCGACGATCCACACCGCAAAAAGTTAGTGCATGCTTCCGTGGGGTTCCGTGCCTCCGTTCCGCACCGACCTTCGGATTGTGGACACATTCAAGCTGTTTGCGGGCAACAATATGGCCATAGCCATGAGGCCTAAATGTGATTTCCCATTATGGGCAATTGCTTGTTTCGCAGGATTGCACAGCATTATGATGATATACTGATTATGTCAGTATAATTCTGTAGAAGTAAGGTCATGCAGAGACACACAGCATTATAAATCATCATAATGCTGTGCAATCCTGTGAAACGAGCAGTGTCAATAACGGGAAATCATGCAAACACAAGGAGTGTGATTTCCACACAGGATAGGCTCATCTGAAAGAGGCCTAGGACTACTACAATGCCACACCTTTGTCAGCAGATAACCAAGATTGACACATCAGCCAGCTCAATGTTATTTTGTCTGTTTTGTTGCTTCTATGCTGCACGTGTTTTTGCAGGAAAACCACAGGCACCAGATGTTTGGCGGTTTTTCTTAGTGTACTTTTTGAATGTGGGTGTGGTTTTCATTTGTATGGTGTTCTATATATTTTATTAAGACCCATTTTAAATGCCATAAAATATTTTTTTGCGAATATACGTTACTTATTTTTTTAAATGTTCTCTGAAACAGCCTACATCATTTAGCAATACATACTCCTGTACTCCACTGTATATGGGAGTACAAACCCCCTTGCGGCCACACTGAATGCTGTACAGGCAGGAGCTCCATAGCACATCACAGTTCCCGCCTATACCAATGCTGCTTTCCTAAAGCCTGGCCTTTTTTTTATACCCAGGAAAATGTAAAAGCAACATTTTTTAAATAGAACAGAGCAGCTGAAATATATTTTTAAATTGTGTCTCCGGAACATTTTGATACAGGAAATGGTTTATGGTTGCTGGGGCTTGGAGCTGCAATGTAAGCTTCTAGATTATTAATTTTTATATTTATTTTTTAAAACTTGTTTTTATGTATTTATTAATTTTAAGCTTTGTGCCCCCATACAAGTCCTTTGAAGAACCAAGAGCACTTGCAGTTACCTGGAAATCGGAGGGAACACTGTACACCAGCTATACTGTGATAGGGAAAGCATGGGTGATAAACAAAAAACAGGTCTGCCTTCTCAATGGGGATGCAAAAGAGAATTAAACACAGTGCACCTTGAATATTATCGTCTGTATAGAGTGTGGGATGGTGCAAAAGCGAGTGATTGGGTGCTCACCTTTGGTGGTTTGCAAACAACAGACACAACCCTAGTGTAGACAATTAAACAGAATTGTAGCTGCTGCATAATACTCTGGATAAAGAGTCACATGAACAAGAAGAAAAGAAAAGAAGGGACTTGACCACACCTCTGGTACTGAGAAGTCATCAAATAAAGTTCATCCAAGATAGAATGTTTTATTGGGACTACATGTTTCAGTACTAAACCTGTGTCTTCATCAGACCTGATGAAGGCACTGGTTCAGTGGCAAAATGAATAGTCTTAATAAAGCTTCCATCTTGGATGAACTTCATTTGAAGACTTCTCAGGACCAGTGGCATGATCAAGTCCCTACTTACCTCTTCTTGTTCATGGGATTCTCAACAGGGAGCCCGGCTGTCACTGACAACTAGCTCCCTGCTCCTGTAGCTGCACAATCTCTCTGAAGACATCTCTGCAAAGATGCTAGGACCGTCAATAAAATATAAATGTCCAGGTGGCCAGGAAGAAGTTAATTTTTTTTCTTAATTACCCTAATCCATATTTCCTACTACTGTTGATTTATAAGGCTCAGTTCACGCTTCCATTAATTGGTCAGTTATTTCCATTAATTATTGTGAGCCAAAACCAGGGTCAAATACACAGAACAGGTGCAAATCTTTCCATTATACCTAATCTTTGAGTCAGCTTCACTACTGGTTTTCCCTCACAATAACTGACTGAAATAACAGACCAAATAACTGAAGCGTGAACTCACCCTAAAGATGTTTTTTGACCACTGAAGCATAAAGTTTATTTTAGTGTAATTAATTACCATATTAAGGTAGCACAGACATAGTTTGTGCAAGGGCCACACACATTAATTTGTAGCACTAAAAGGACATCACAGAAACTGCTTGCATTTTTTTCCCACTGTATGTGTGTTTTCATGGCACTTTTGTAGTTTTTCCCATAAGAAATGTATGGATAATGTTTGTTTTTAAGCTTCATAACTTCAACATGCTGCATTTAAAAAACCCGACAGACACATGAAAAATAGCACCAAATTGAAAAAACCACCACTGATAAAAAAAAAAAAAATCTTGTGTGTCCTGCATTTCCCATTTCCCATAGGCTTTCAGCTAACAACTGGAGCTGGTGTTCATTCAGTAAAAAATTCACTGGTGCAAAAGACACCACCGCCAAAGTGGTGAAAAACGCCACAGAATCCTTATGTGAATCCAACATTAAACTACATTTTCTAAATGTGGGCTATATTTATAATAGACCATGATTAAGACTGATATTTTCTTTCCATGGTATGTATTATACTGTATATAGAAGTGTCATGTTTTAATATAATCCAAAAGAATCAATGATCTAAGTTTGTTTAGCCATTTTACCCTTCATCACATGAAGATTACATCAAAGCCAGAAGCTTATCTCAACCTTTTATCATCATGTTGTTTTTTTTTGGCCAACATTCAATTCTGATTCATTTCATAGCATCTTTATACCGTCGGAGCTCCATTTTTCCCATGCAGAGATCCAAATTCCCTGCATAGACAATGAGTTAAAGTAAATCTGTCAGGTCTCTTATGCTTCCAATCTAAGAGCAGTTTCCGTAAGAGAGGAAGATACTGAGCTTGGGGGATATATTGTTTTTATGATGTGATTCAGTATTTTAATGAAAAAAAAAGAAAAGCTGTATAAATGCTGCCAGAACTCATCGAGAAAGCCTATGAGTTCTGCTTTCCCCGGCACACACGGACTGATTGACAGTTTTCCTCGTATAAGATAGTATGCACTGATCTCAATCACTCTATGTTTGGCAGTGGGAGCAGGACTCTGTGTTCTTTATAATTCCTGGCAGTATTATAACTTATATTATAAATTATTACTAAGTCAAATTCTAGAAAAGTATATGGTAACTATATACCTATATTAGTATAGGTGAGAGAATAGAAAAAACTGAGTTCTGAAGAAGGAGGTTTGCTATGATGAAGGTAAAGGGGTTGTCCAAGGGTAGAAAACATGGCGCCTTTCTTACAGAAGCAGCACGACACCTGTCGACAGTTTGCACAAGGTATTGCAGCTGCGTTCCACTGAAGTGAATGGGAATGAGATGCAAAACCACACACACACTATGAACAACCATGTTTTCCAAATCCTGAAGTGATGGCAGTACACCAGTACACCCGTCACACGGAGTGCGTTTCCCGGACTGAATGAACGTGTGCAAAATTGGCTTTAATACAAAATCTTGGCAAAAATACAGAAGTTTGGGAAAACGGTCATTGTTAAAAAAAGCCACAAAACCTCCAGCCCTACAGCTGCTGTGAAGCTACAACTCCCAGCAGGCACACATGCTAGCTATTCTGGTAAATCCCACAGAAGTGAATCGGGCTTTCTGGGAGTTGGGCTTTCAGAAAAAGTTGCAGTTCCAGAGGTTGCTGGTAGCACTTCAGGAAGACGCCCTAAATGTTTCTTAAATGATCAATCTGTAGGGAGTTATTTTCATGTGCCAAAATTAGCCAGTTAATTAAGTTACAATGTCCCCAATCTCGCTTAATTACTGTATTTAAAGCCCCTATCTGTCACTTACGCAATGGTAAAATAAACACAGCATGCAGCATTATTCTTGGTAAAAAATGCTAGAACCCCAATGGACCCCAATATAAGTTGACAGGGTACACTGGTGCTAGTCTTGATTAACAAAGTAAGGCCTCAAGCAGATGATCGTATTTTCGATCTGCATCTAATTCCGCTTTTTTGGGGGGGATCGTACAAGGAAGCATTCACTTCTATGGGACTGCAAAAATAAATAAATAAAAAGGACAGCACACAAATGTCACCTGTGTACTGTCCGCATCCATATGTCCTGCAAATTATAGAAAATGCAATTTTCTTGCAGAAAAGAATAGCCACTTCTATTAATGGGATGGAGAAAAATGCGGATTGCACACAGAATGTAGCCGTATTTTGGGGATCCGCAATACGGACAAGGTTGTGTGTATGTAAGAAGTATAAATATGGAGCATGCCTCCTAGGTAAAATCAGTCATGTCAGAAAATATATAAAAAAAAGATCTGCAGCTACGGGTTTGTAATTGTAGCTTGCGTGCTCATGATGAAGTCATATCTTATTTACAAATGATAATCATTAGGACAATTTCCCTACAGCTGCATCCCACCAGCTTCAATTTTCATCAGCTCTCCCTGCAGAGTGCCGCTCACATTGTTCAGCTAGAGGGAAGTTGTAGATAATGAACTGCAGAGAATGGTGTTACCGAGAAAAGAGGGCTTTTTTTTGTCTTGAGTTAAGCTCAGTCATTAATTATAAGAATTGAAAGAGATGCAGAACTTACCGCACTCTCTGGTTCGGGCAACCATATTTCATTCTCCGGAATGAGTCCCATTTTGCACATTATCTGTAAGTATTAGTAATGCATTTTACAGTTTTATAATTTCACAGTATGAAAGCACATAATGATTTGAGTAGAACAGTTTCTACTAAATGTTGATTAGGGTTGAACATTTAAATTATAGATCTGCAAAATAAAAAAAATGACTTGTATGGGAATATTTAAAAAAGGATTTTCAAGCTTAGCATATAAAACAAATCACCCTTCCTATTCTAATTAAAATAAAGCTCTACCTTTACAGCAAATTTAAAGAATATATTAGTGAATCACATATAATGAAATTTCCATAATATAATGGTAGTTCTGGAAATACTGTTCAGGGTTGTGAAACACTTTTTCACATTAGATTACTGTTGGCTGAACCTGCCAAAGTCAGCGGGAATGGCCAACCATCTACTGTGTAAGGGGGCCTCTTGACTCTCCCCTACAGATGACCCCGTGGGAAAAGAAGGATCGGGCAAAACAAAGTTCAACACCCGATCCTTTTGTTTTAAATGGGGGATAAACAGCCATCAGAAATGCCTGGTAGTGGCTTTCTCCTCTCTTGCCACTGAAAAGACATGCATGCTTGTATAAGGAAAGTCAGGGTGAACAGCTACAGTACTAGCCAAACAAGCCAACAACTATAGAAGATGTATGGGCAAATGTATGCCTTCAGACCCATTAGACAATAAGACAGCTGTTTATGGCAGCCTGTGTTCTGTGACGGGGATACAGTTGGGCACGGTTTATTGTAAAATCTGCTGTTCTCCCTGCATGACAACAGCAATGAATTGTAAATTTACCACTAAGAAGAATGCACCTATATCTAAATTGGCTTGTATTCAAGAGGTTTTCTAAGATCGGACCATTTTTCAAAAATTTCTTTGTAGGATACATAACGTATATGTGTTTAAAGCAACCCTGTGATATTAAAAATGCTGTCCCTTTTCTTATGGTACGCCTCTCTACTTTTGTAGGCAGGAGTGGTAAAGAGCATAAATATTTACCAATATACAGTACAGACCAAAAGTTTGGACACACCTTCTCATTCAAAGAGTTTTCTGTATTTTCATGACTATGAAAATTGTAGATTCACACTGAAGGCATCAAAACTATGAATTAACACATGTGGAATTATATACTTAACAAAATAGTGTGAAACAACTTAAAATATGTCTTATATTCTAGGTTCTTCAAAGTAGCCACCTTTTGCTTTGATTACTGCTTTACACACTCTTGGCATTCTCTTGATGAGCTTCAAGAGGTAGTCACCTGAAATGGTATTCCAACAGTCTTGAAGGAGTTCCCAGAGATGCTTAGCACTTGTTGGCCCTTTTGCCTTCACTCTGCGGTCCAGCTCACCCCAAACCATCTCGATTGGGTTCAGGTCTGGTGACTGTGGAGGCCAGGTCATCTGGCGTAGCACCCCATCACTCTTCTTCTTGGTCAAATAGCCCTTACACAGCCTGGAGGTGTGTTTGGGGTCATTGTCCTGTTAATAAATAAATGATGGTCCAACTAAACGCAAACCGGATGGAATAGCATGCCGCTGCAAGATGCTGTGGTAGCCATGCTGGTTCAGTATGCCTTCAATATGCCAACAGTGTCACCAGCAAAGCACTCCCACACCATCACACCTCCTCCTCCATGCTTCACGGTGGGAACCAGGCATGTAGAGTCCATCCGTTCACCTTTTCTGCGTCGCACAAAGACACGGTGGTTGGGACCAAAGATCTTAAATTTTGACTCATCAGACCAAAGCACTGATTTCCACTGGTCTAATGTCCATTCCTTGTGTTCTTTAGCCCAAACAAGTCTTTTCTGCTTGTTGCCTGCCTTTAGCAGTGGTTTGCTAGCAGCTATTTTACCATGAAGGCCTGCTGCACACAGTCTCCTCTTAACAGTTGTTGTAGAGATATGTATGCTGCTAGAACTCTGTGTGGCATTGACCTGGTCTGTAATCTGAGCTGCTGTTAACCTGCAATTTCTGAGGCTGGTGACTCGGATGAACTTATCCTCTGCAGCAGAGGTGACTCTTGGTCTTCCTTTCCTGGGGCGGTCCTCATGTGAGCCAGTTTCTTTGTAGCGCTTGATGGTTTTTGCGACTGCACTTGGGGACACTTTCAAAGTTTTCCCAATTTTTCGGACTGACTGACCTTCATTTCTTAAAGTAATGATGGCCAATTGTTTTTCTTTACTTAGCTGCTTTTTTCTTGCCATAATACAAATCTATTCACTAGGACTATCAGCTGTGTATCCACCTGACTTCTGCCCAACACAACTCATGGTCCCAACCCCATTTATAAGGCAAGAAATCCCACTTATTAAACCTGACAGGGCCCACCTGTGAAGAGAAAACCATTTCAGGTGACTACCTCTTGAAGCTCATCAAGAGAATGCCAAGAGTGTGCCAAGCAGTAATCAAAGCAAAAGGTGGCTACTTTGAAGAACCTAGAATATAAGACATATTTACAGTTGTTTCACACTTTTTTGTTAAGTATATAATTCCACATGTGTTAATTCATAGTTTTGATGCATTCAGTGTGAATCTACAATTTTCATAGTTATGAAAATACAGAAAACTCTTTGAATGAGAAGGTGTGTCCAAACTTTTGGTCTGTACTGTATGTACCAAAAAACTGGCGCATATTACACCGGAAATCTACTTCAGCGTCTTACTGGCATAGATTTCATTTTCTGGATCACACATCTCCCATGTGCCAACATTTATGGAGAGGCATGTGCTTTGTTAATAATTTTTGGCACTTCATATGCCAGCAAGCTTTCCTATTAAGACTTGTGTCAGAAACGCTGGTCTTATTACATTCCCCCCATTAAATCAATGGAGATAGACAATATTATTAATAAAGAGAACCTGTCACCAGCATTATGCTGCCCACACTGAGGGCAGAATAGTGCAGTGACAGACCCGCTGTCAGTTTTTCACTTCTGGGATGGCAGTCAGTACTTATAGAGTACTCACATGCCGAACCCCACGGCAGTGGTGTGAGGGAGATGGGTCCAATGATCTTCACTGCCCCCAGCTATTGATGATGACTAACAGATTTCTTACCTGTTGTGCATAGGAAAGAATCCTGACAGTGATCATCCAGAGGCGGGTTAAGATGGGGACAGCAAGCCTCAACAAACTCTTCTCCTGAACAGCGCTGGTGTGCACTGCGGGCTTCAGCATGTCAGTACTCTAAAAGTGCCATCCCAGAAGTGACAGACTGCTGAAATCAGCATGTCTGTCACTACACTATACTGTCCTTAGTTTTTTAACAGGTAAAAAAGAGTTTTCAAAAATGTCCAGATCCAAGACAAGCCTTTTAAGTTTTAATAGTTCTTTAATTTATTGTTCCAGGAGTCAGAGATCTGTATTTCTCATGAAAGAGCAATCAATTTATCATCACTATGCTCCCTCTAATTGCCAAAGCATCTGTCAGGACTTTGGTATATGACAAAGCAAGCTGTTCAGAACAAGACATGGGTATGCTACACCACTGAAGCAAAGCTGAGTTATGTGTTACAACAAAATAGGAGAAAAAACATATATTAAAGGGCTTTTCCAGATGGTCAGTTGGTGGGGTCTGACTTCTGGCACCCCTGCTGATATGCTGTTGAAGAGGCCGTGGTTTCTTACTAGGCCAATGATGTCACCTTCATTGGTCACACGGCATATCTGCAACTCAGACCATACTATCCTGTTTATTCACTTGAATGGGAGCTGAAATGCAGTATGCCAACATGGACACTACACAGTGGATGGGACTTTGTGCTTCCGGTTCCAACAACTGTACCATTTTTAATGTTGATGGCTGCCCGAAACAGCTGATCATGATCAGATCCTCAACTATTGGATATTGATTACCCATCATATGGATAATTCATCGAAATCTCCAGGCTAGAAGACCCCTTTAAGTGTTGTATGAATTATAGAAAAAAAGAATAACAGTTTTAAATGGTACAAAGCAATGTTCACACTTATGTCAAGTTGTTTTCCTGTTCCATCACAGGAGCAGAAACATGTAAATAATGGAGTACTGGACATGACAGACACCTGTCATGCCTTACAGACACCATTAATTTATAATGGGGTCTGCCTGGTTGTAGCCCAGTGTAAGTCATTTTGTCAAATGTGACAGAGGCTCCTGATGGAAGTCTGAACAGAACCTAAGAGGAGCATGTAGCAATGACTGGACAAAACAAAACTATGATATGTGTGTGTTTGTGTGTGTAGAGGCAATTAATGGATATAAAAAAAAATGAAGAGGGTAGATACAGGATGCTGAAGGAGCCAGAATACAGAAATGCATATGTGAGATAGAAAGTGTAATTGGCTGCAAACTCCACTAGAGGGCTCTAAAACATAACTGCACTGAGATGATTTTTAACTGAGAAGTTATCTGAAAAAATACACCATCTAAATGGAGCCAGATCCTCATTAAAACATTTGATTTGGATAATGAGAAACAATGTCTGTAGATTCATGTGTTTCATTTCATTTTAATCAACATCCTCGATGTTCTACAAGAGGTTCTGTGCGCAATACTGGGGTCAAAAGCGCAGCAGAAATGTCTGTACAGATGTTCTGTGGATGAAGTTGCCTGGTAATGTTTGATGTCTTGTTAATGATAATTAGAGAGACAACCGCACTGCGACGTTCACCTTAAGGAACATCCAATAAAACTTTCTGTAGGTCTTTCCATAACAATAACCTATTATTTTCAATGACTTATATGACTTACCGTATTTTTCGCCCTATAAGACGCACTTTTTTTCCCCCAAAAGTAGGGGGAAAAATGCGGTGCGTCTTATAGGGCGAATACAAGTGAGCGCTTCCATAAGGAAGCGCTCACTTGTACGTAGGGACCCCCATCAGACCTCAGATCAGCCCACCCAGCCACTTAAAGACCATACTTACCTGTTCTGCGCTGCCGCTGCCGTCCGGTCCCACGCTCCGCGCTCCTCTCTCTTCCCTGCCGGCACGCACTATGACCTGACGCTGCAGCGTCAGGTCATAGTGCGTGCCAGCAGGGAAGAGAGAGGAGCGCGGAGCGTGGGACCGGACGGCAGCGGCAGCGCAGAACAGGTAAGTATGGTCTTTAAGTGGCTGGGTGGGCTGATCTGAGGTCTGATAGGGGCACAAGACGCTGATCTGAGGCGTGAAGGGGCACAAAACGCTAATCTGAGGTCTGATGGGGGCACATTCTGCTGATATGAGGTCTGATGGGGGCACATTCTGCTGATGTGAGGTCTGATGGGGGCACATACTGTTGCTCTGAGGTCTGATGGGGGCACATTCTGCTGATTTGAGGTATGATGGGGGCACATTCTGCTGATTTGAGGTATGATGGGGGCACATTCTGCTGATTTGAGGTATGATGGGGGCACATTCTGCTGATCTGAGGTCTGATGGGGGCACATTCTGCTGATGTGAGGTCTGATGGGGGCACATTCTGCTGATGTGAGGTCTGATGGGGGCACATACTGTTGCTCTGAGGTCTGATGGGGGCACATTCTGCTGATTTGAGGTATGATGGGGGCACATTCTGCTGATTTGAGGTATGATGGGGGCACATTCTGCTGATTTGAGGTATGATGGGGGCACATTCTGCTGATTTGAGGTATGATGGGGGCACATTCTGCTGATCTGAGGTCTGATGGGGGCACATTCTGCTGATCCTGAGGTCTGATGGGGGCACATTCTGCTGATCTGAGGTCTGATGGGGGCACATTCTGCTGATCTGAGGTCTGGTGGGAGCACAGTGAGATGGTATGGGGGCACAGGGGGCTGATATGGGGGTCTGATGTGATGTCCTTAAATTTATGGGCAGTCTGATAAGAGGATCTGATGAAAAATATTTTTTTCTTATTTTCCTACACTAAAACCTAGGTGCGTCTTATGGGCCGGTGCGTCTTATAGGGCGAAAAATACGGTACTATAATTATTTTAAAGAAAATGTAAAAATAATTGTGGAGAAACAGTACCTCTCTGGCTGCTCTCTCCCCAGCCTGGACTGCTCCATCCATGTATCCACTCCACTGAGTGGCGGTTTCCGTTCCAGCAAAGTAAAGCTTCCCAAAGGGCTGCCGAATGACACTGTTGAGAAAGGATGTGCGTTAGGCAATTCATAGTTACTCAACAACACAAATTACTGTACCTAACGCCATGTTTTACATTGTATTTACACATACAAAATATGGCAACAGTAAAGGTGCAGATCCATCTCTGCCAAAAAATGAACTGGTCACACATAAAAGACCGACAAAATACTATACTGCTCCACCTTACCTTCAGGAGTACCTATCTCTATACCCAGATTTGTTTTTAGTAACCTAAATAAGTCCAAGATTCTGTGGAAGTTGTATCCAACGCTCATCTAGGGACAAGAACTAAAACCAAGATGCTCATTAGACCATTTTAAAACCTAAGGTCCAGATTTATTTGTCTGCGCCACAAATCTGTCTAAAAAAGTGGCAAAAAACTGGTGCATTTAGGTGCTCATTTATCAAAACTGTCTAACATTACAGAAGTCTTAGTTGTCCACAGCAACCAATCAGGGCTCAACTTTCATGTCCTAAAGGGCTCTGAAAAAATGAAAGCTGAGCTTTAATTGGCTGCAATTGACAACTAAGACAGTTTTGATAAATGAGGCCCTTAGGATGTCTACAATTTTTTATGTGGTCAACAAGAGGGCATGGCTTGGTGGAAAGTGGGCGGAGATTCATTGGAAATGGCCCGGGGCCTACGATGGACTATTTTGAAGCAACTCTGGTGTAAAAATCTGTCTAAAAGTAAGCCAACCAATAGTTGGTATAGAGACAGAGAAAAGTGTCTGAGCCACAGTGTTAAATCTGGGGAGGTCTAGACAGCCTGTCTAAGCTTACGCCACCTTTAGGATTGGTAAATCTGGGCCTCTTTGTTATAAAACAGGACGTCATAAGAAGACATTTATGTGTTTCTAACCACTTTTTTTCTATGGAGCTGTGCAAGGGTTTGATTTTTGAGGGACGACTTGTAGTTTTCATTTGTATAATTATGGGGTAAATTACACTTTTTGATCGCTTATTCCATTTTTCGGTGGTGACTAAGAAAAAATTTGTAATTCTGTTTTTTTTTTTTTTTTTTACGGCGTTCACTGTAGGGAATAATTTACATGATATTTGTGGGTCATTACGGACATGGTGATACCAAACAAGTGGGGGAGAATTTATTTTTGCTATTTGTTCCATTGAAAAGTGTTTTTTTGTTATTGAAATTTTTTTATTTAATATATATATATTTTTACCACCTAATATTCCCACAAGGGGACTATATCAGGCAATATTTTGATTGCTTTTACAATACTATGCACTATCCCTATAGTGCAATGCATTTTAATGTCAGTTTTATACTGACATTGACCAGCAAGCTGCGCCAGAGAGGCACAGCCTGCTGGAGAACACTCAAGGCAGAGTTGGGGCCTACACCCGGGCTGTTAGAGCATGAGCGTGGCTCTCAGAGCCAAACCCGTCCTCTCTGCCGCTAACCGGGCAACTATGAAAAGACGGCGGCCCAGCCTAAGACCCCTTAGTGACAGTTGTAAAAAGGTGGTGTCAACCCACTCAATCTCTTCTTAAATCTTCTCAACGTATCCAATTTTCAAAAACAGGAACAGTCTCTCATTTTACACTGATTTGCTCCAAATTACCTTCCATACTGTGTCATGATTCCTGGTGGGAAGTAGGCAGTGTAACAGCCCCCAGAATACTGTTCCTCACTCCAATTCTTTTCCTCATAATGTACAGGCTATGAAATAACAAACAAGCCATTCAGTAGTCATATACTAAACATAAATAACTACATATCATAAATAAGGTAAAAAGGTGTAATTTAAAAGGATTTTCGAAACTTAAATACTGATGATATATCAGGTCAGGGGAGTCACAGTTGGTCTGGAAGATGCGGTCTATAAAAGGCCGTGTTTCCCGGAATGATCATGGCCTTGAAAATCATTCCTAAGGCTACACTGTGACTTTTTTGTAGCTCTACTGATTGATGTTAACTATCAAGACAAGGCTGCAGATAAGATGCCATCTTATGGACTGCAGCTGTCATTCAATAGTTAAAATCAATCAGTAGCACTAAAAAAATAGCAGTGTAACCCAGTATACATATATGCAACAATTCAGCCTACTGTATTAAGATGTCTAACATGCACTTTGAAGGTCAATCCATAAAAGACATACTATACAGTTGTAGTAACAAAAGATAACTTACATGTAAAGCTTTGTCAGTTCCCATTGCTTTGGCGTAGTACTCGCTTATTCTTCTCTTTCTATGTATAATAACACAAATAGAACAAAGCATATTTAGGTATGAGCATATTTATATAAGAACTCGTAATCATTTAATTTTTTCCACAGTTTTAGGCTATTAACCATGTCTTTTAGTGGAACCTTTCTACTTCACTCAGCAAAGAATACATTTTGGCTAATTTCACAAGTGTGTTTTCCATCCGGATGCAACACGTGTAGCGAACGCATAGAATCCTGACTGAATCCTGAGCCACTGATTTCAACGCGTCTATATGATCTTTACGTTCAGGAAAAAAATTGCAGCATATTCTACATTGTGTGTTTTTCATGCAGCCCTGGACCCATAGAAATGAATGGAGCTTGCGTGAAAAAGGAAGGCATCCAGATGCATTAAAAAGTGATTTCATCTGTGCAAAAAAAACTGAAACACAGAATGCAACTGCAGGAGAAGCTGGAGAACCACCAGCTTTTCCCTGAACAGATCCTGACCCATTGCCTATCGCTCATGTGAAAAAGCATTTTCAGAAAGAAAAATTGAGCTGCAAATACATTCATTTCATTGCACAAACTGATGTAGTACGGTTCTTCTTTAAAAAGTAGATTAAGTGCCCAAAGCTACAAACATACATCTTGGATCTGTCTTCTTTTTGAACATTCATTCACATATCTTAAAGCGAATCTATCATCATCCTGTGCTGCCCTGTGTAAGGGAAGCTGCTTTCTACTAAAGGCTCAAACAATACATAACTTTGTGCTGTTTGGCTAATAGAGCCTAATAAATAAAACTGGGGCAGATTTGAAAAACCTACAGATGGTGCAAACTTAGACATTCTAGACTTATACGAGATTTATCACAGTGCCTCAGGGTAAATGATAAATGTGGTGCAAGGATAAACATTTTCGTATAAAGGTCCTTTACACGGACTGATAATCAGGGATAAGCATTTGTATAAACACTTGTTCCTGATAATTGGCCTGTGTAAGAGATGCCAGAGATCACTCGATGAATGAGCAACATTCGTTCTTTGGCTGATAGTGTCATTCTGCAGCCACCAAAAATTTTAATTTCAGTACAGCAATTTGTGATCTGTAGACAGAGATTTGATCTCCAGAAATAATAGTTTTCTATGGGGACAAGCAACCTATTTCTAGTGACAGGGGATTTCAGTTCCGGTGCAAAGATTGCCAAATGCTGCTACATTTACGCCTCGTCATAAATCAGGTGCAGCATCCGGCAGCGCACCAAGCTATGATAAATCAGTCCCTTTTTTGTTTTGTGTTTTTTTTTTTAATTTTTGGGGAGTTTTTTTTTTTAGTCTTTCCATGTCACTATTTATATTTTTAAAAAATAAAAATGTACATAATCCTGCAATTTTCACAATGGCCACTAGGCCACAGACTTCCTGTCTGCTGTGAGCAGATTCAAGGCCATAGATACAATGAACAGAAGCTGAACTCACTGATTTATATGGGAGAGTTTTCTAGGCATACTCTGTGACCTGTGCAGAGAAGGTGATGATAGGCTGAGATATCACCTATTGTGAAAGGTGAATTCTGTGTTATCTATATAGAGGTGTCAGTTGTCATTGCAATTCTGCCTGTAATGATAACTGCACAGAACAGGAAATCATGACCTATTATTAGGCCTAGTGAATGGTTTGAAAATTGTGGGATTTATATTATATTTAAATATAGATAGTGACATAAAATTATAGTGACTGGGGACTCGCGCCGCCCGCCATCTAAAGACAGTGATACAAAGATATATGGATATATAGTTGCACAACATGTAGCAAGCAATAGAAGTAAATCTGGATATATGTGGCGCTATGCCGACTAAAGATAAAAACGGAAGTCCTTAGTTACACATATTTGCAAATGCGTGATCAAGCCCACTCACCAAACTTCACGGTAACTTCCTGTGGAGTGGGTTCCTACACTCATCTATGCCTCTGTTCAGACTAATCCAAGTCTCCATTATTCAGGGCGTGTGAAACCAGCTAAATAGAAATCCTATCAGGAAGTCCTGGGTGAATGGGCGTCGCTAGGTCCAAAAGGGTTTGCGGGGCCCATTACATATAACAATAGAAAATTCGGACCAGCGATAAATATATATATATTTTCATAAGTGCATATCCATAAAGCAAAATTACAGAAATACAAAGATATATGGATATATAGTTGCACAACATGTAGCAAGCAATAGAAGTAAATCTGGATATATGTGGCGCTATGCCGACTAAAGATAAAAACGGAAGTCCTTAGTTACACATATTTGCAAATGCGTGATCAAGCCCACTCACCAAACTTCACGGTAACTTCCTGTGGAGTGGGTTCCTACACTCATCTATGCCTCTGTTCAGACTAATCCAAGTCTCCATTATTCAGGGCGTGTGAAACCAGCTAAATAGAAATCCTATCAGGAAGTCCTGGGTGAATGGGCGTCGCTAGGTCCAAAAGGGTTTGCGGGGCCCATTACATATAACAATAGAAAATTCGGACCAGCGATAAATATATATATATTTTCATAAGTGCATATCCATAAAGCAAAATTACAGAAATACAAAGATATATGGATATATAGTTGCACAACATGTAGCAAGCAATAGAAGTAAATCTGGATATATGTGGCGCTATGCCGACTAAAGATAAAAACGGAAGTCCTTAGTTACACATATTTGCAAATGCGTGATCAAGCCCACTCACCAAACTTCACGGTAACTTCCTGTGGAGTGGGTTCCTACACTCATCTATGCCTCTGTTCAGACTAATCCAAGTCTCCATTATTCAGGGCGTGTGAAACCAGCTAAATAGAACTTCCTGATAGGATTTCTATTTAGCTGGTTTCACACGCCCTGAATAATGGAGACTTGGATTAGTCTGAACAGAGGCATAGATGAGTGTAGGAACCCACTCCACAGGAAGTTACCGTGAAGTTTGGTGAGTGGGCTTGATCACGCATTTGCAAATATGTGTAACTAAGGACTTCCGTTTTTATCTTTAGTCGGCATAGCGCCACATATATCCAGATTTACTTCTATTGCTTGCTACATGTTGTGCAACTATATATCCATATATCTTTGTATTTCTGTAATTTTGCTTTATGGATATGCACTTATGAAAATATATATATATTTATCGCTGGTCCGAATTTTCTATTGTTATATGTAATGGGCCCCGCAAACCCTTTTGGACCTAGCGACGCCCATTCACCCAGGACTTCCTGATAGGATTTCTATTTAGCTGGTTTCACACGCCCTGAATAATGGAGACTTGGATTAGTCTGAACAGAGGCATAGATGAGTGTAGGAACCCACTCCACAGGAAGTTACCGTGAAGTTTGGTGAGTGGGCTTGATCACGCATTTGCAAATATGTGTAACTAAGGACTTCCGTTTTTATCTTTAGTCGGCATAGCGCCACATATATCCAGATTTACTTCTATTGCTTGCTACATGTTGTGCAACTATATATCCATATATCTTTGTATTTCTGTAATTTTGCTTTATGGATATGCACTTATGAAATATATATATATTTATCGCTGGTCCGAATTTTCTATTGTTATATGTAATGGGCCCCGCAAACCCTTTTGGACCTAGCGACGCCCATTCACCCAGGACTTCCTGATAGGATTTCTATTTAGCTGGTTTCACACGCCCTGAATAATGGAGACTTGGATTAGTCTGAACAGAGGCATAGATGAGTGTAGGAACCCACTCCACAGGAAGTTACCGTGAAGTTTGGTGAGTGGGCTTGATCACGCATTTGCAAATATGTGTAACTAAGGACTTCCGTTTTTATCTTTAGTCGGCATAGCGCCACATATATCCAGATTTACTTCTATTGCTTGCTACATGTTGTGCAACTATATATCCATATATCTTTGTATTTCTGTAATTTTGCTTTATGGATATGCACTTATGAAAATATATATATATTTATCGCTGGTCCGAATTTTCTATTGTTATATGTAATGGGCCCCGCAAACCCTTTTGGACCTAGCGACGCCCATTCACCCAGGACTTCCTGATAGGATTTCTATTTAGCTGGTTTCACACGCCCTGAATAATGGAGACTTGGATTAGTCTGAACAGAGGCATAGATGAGTGTAGGAACCCACTCCACAGGAAGTTACCGTGAAGTTTGGTGAGTGGGCTTGATCACGCATTTGCAAATATGTGTAACTAAGGACTTCCGTTTTTATCTTTAGTCGGCATAGCGCCACATATATCCAGATTTACTTCTATTGCTTGCTACATGTTGTGCAACTATATATCCATATATCTTTGTATTTCTGTAATTTTGCTTTATGGATATGCACTTATGAAAATATATATATATTTATCGCTGGTCCGAATTTTCTATTGTTATATGTAATGGGCCCCGCAAACCCTTTTGGACCTAGCGACGCCCATTCACCCAGGACTTCCTGATAGGATTTCTATTTAGCTGGTTTCACACGCCCTGAATAATGGAGACTTGGATTAGTCTGAACAGAGGCATAGATGAGTGTAGGAACCCACTCCACAGGAAGTTACCGTGAAGTTTGGTGAGTGGGCTTGATCACGCATTTGCAAATATGTGTAACTAAGGACTTCCGTTTTTATCTTTAGTCGGCATAGCGCCACATATATCCAGATTTACTTCTATTGCTTGCTACATGTTGTGCAACTATATATCCATATATCTTTGTATTTCTGTAATTTTGCTTTATGGATATGCACTTATGAAAATATATATATATTTATCGCTGGTCCGAATTTTCTATTGTTATATGTAATGGGCCCCGCAAACCCTTTTGGACCTAGCGACGCCCATTCACCCAGGACTTCCTGATAGGATTTCTATTTAGCTGGTTTCACACGCCCTGAATAATGGAGACTTGGATTAGTCTGAACAGAGGCATAGATGAGTGTAGGAACCCACTCCACAGGAAGTTACCGTGAAGTTTGGTGAGTGGGCTTGATCACGCATTTGCAAATATGTGTAACTAAGGACTTCCGTTTTTATCTTTAGTCGGCATAGCGCCACATATATCCAGATTTACTTCTATTGCTTGCTACATGTTGTGCAACTATATATCCATATATCTTTGTATTTCTGTAATTTTGCTTTATGGATATGCACTTATGAAAATATATATATATTTATCGCTGGTCCGAATTTTCTATTGTTATCTAAAGACAGTGGGCGGGCGCCATCGGGTTAAACAATAGGTTGTTTTCTGTTGACACATTCCCTTTAAATGACCTCCAGTATACCATAAACCTTTGTGGATCCAGTAGTAACTAATAGAGTCCTTCACCTCAATACCCAGCTGCTTATTATACCCTAAAGGACTAATACACAGCGAGCCCTCAATTCCAATAAGATTCTTATATCCTTCCCAAATTTTTTGATCTAATATATAAAGCTGAATGTATGTGTGTGTGTATGTCCGCTAAAGGAATCCGCACCGTCACAGCTACAATCACGAAATTTGGCACACAGGTACAACAGGTGTCTGGGAAGGTTTTAGAATGGATCTCAGCTTTCAAGGACATACCGTTCCTGAGATATTCCCAAAAAATGCATTAGCCAATAGAAGCCTGGTCACATGACCCTTATCAGCCAATAGAAGCTCACAGGCAGTTAGTCTCCACACACATCAGGTTTCTATAACAACCTAGCCAGTTCACTGCTGTAGGTCTGCTTTAAAGAGGCAGAGCGCTCTGGATGACACTGTTAAAGGGATATTCCGGTTACCTTAAATATAACTCATGTTTTAGACTAATTCATCATCAATTATTACCTCATATAATGTAAATTTCACTTCTGTGAGCTGCAGGGGTTGGAGGGTGACTTTCTCCCTGCAGCTCATGCTCAGACTGCACAGTGCTGCTGTCTGAGAGTGAGCTGTTCAAAAGGACATCTCTGTGTCCATCCTGGCCCTGCGCATGACAGAGGACAGAGTGTCTGAAAGCCAGACTGTCCAGCCTCCCCCCAGCGTGAAGCCGTGCCACCGGTCCCCATGATGCCACACCCCTAAACATGAAGCCACGCGCCCTGGTTCCGTGAAGACAGGAGGAGAAGCTGTATGAGTGTGAGATACTGAAAGGGTGGACATCCCTGTGTCTGTCCAGGCACTGCGCCAGACGGTGGACAGGGAGTCTGAAAGCAAGACTGTCCAGCCTAAAACCGGCCACCCTAGGGGCAGGCTGATGTTAGGGTGGCCAGAAGTCCGGCTTTAGGCTGGACAGTCCAGTTTTCTGGCTACCTGTTCTCCTTCGGGTGCGGTGCCTGGACGGATGCAGGGATGTCCACCCTTTCAGTAACTCACGATCAGACAGCTTCTCCTCCGTGTCTTCACGGAGGCCGGGGGGCGTGGCTAATGTTTAGTGGTGTGGCTTCATGGAAACTGGGGGTGCTGCTTCACGTTTGGGGGAATGGCCGGTGAGGTCTGGCTTTCTGGAATGAAGACAGTGGCCACCCTAGTTGCTGTGGAGGTCACAGTTAAAGGGGAGGGCGCTGTGGATGTTTCTGTTAAGGGGCGGGCTTCTGTGGAGGTCACTGTTAAAGGAGCGGGCACTGTAGAGGTCACTCTCAATATCTTTTAACGACACACACACAAACATTAAATGAAATAAATTAAATATACCCGGACGAAGCCGGGTCCTTCAGCTCGTAAATTATAAAAATGCCCATACCACTAACAGACAACTACCCAGATTCAAGCAGATCAGAAGATCTTGGGAAAGTTTCCTTTACTATTACTGAATAAAAAGCAAAGAAAATCATATTTCTCCTACTTCATGAGAAGAGAAAGTGCGAATACTATAAAGCTGTGATGGCTAACCTCCAGCACTCCAGCTGTGGTAAAACTACAACTCCCAAGATGCACACTTGCTTGACTGTTCTCAGAACTCCATAGAAATGAATGGAGGATGCTGGGAGTCGTAGTTTCACCACAGCTGGAGTACCGGAGGTTAGCCATTACTGCTATAAAGTATACTTTTATGTTAGAAACTGCCAACCCACCACTGATTAATATGGAATTGTAAGAGTAGACAGTTTTATTCTGATCCTCCCGCCTCCTACAAATTACCACATTTTTTGCTTTATAAGACCCACTAGACTATAAGACGCACCGCAGATTTAAACAACATAAAATTAGAAAAAATATTTTCTAGGTCCTCTTTGAAAGGAATGTGGTTTACCGGTGTGGTTTACTGAAGTGGAGCGGTAAATAACTTTAGGTGTAACAACTAGCAATGTCACCTCATTAAATGTACCTGTCCAAATAAATGTGTCTCCTGTCATTGTTCTGTTGTTTCCTGTCATGCTTCTTCTTCTGCTGGGTTATTTTTTAAGTATTTGTTTCCGACACACACACACGGCTCTGCCATACATACATACAGCTCTGCTACACCCATACAGCCTTGCTATGCACAGAGCACTGCCATATACACATACATCTCTGATATACCCATACAGCTCTGCTAAACCCATATAGTCTTCCATACACAAACAGCACTGCCATATACCCATACAGTCCTGCTTCTCCCTGCATTGGACACTAGGCACCTACACCTGGGGACCACCTGTAACGGCTGCTTTATTCCACTGGGGGCCAGATGTCATCGATTGGTCATCCCAGGATGCCCAGAACCAACTAATGGTGGTGCAAGTATATCTTCCATGGATATATTATTATACCATGGCATTGTCTATTAGCCTGCATTGTGATCATCTGAACAATATTCCCTAACCTTGGAGTGTTATGCTTTTCTTGCCCTTTTATTGATATCTTTTTGATTTTAAACCTTGATGGTTGTTTATTTCATGATTGTTCCACCTCTGATTTGATACAATATTAAGCATGATTATTGGGTTTATGGGGTTATATTCCCTCTTTTTTTAGTCCCCTGATGAACTGTGGTCAGGTTGGCACAGTGAAATGCGTTGGTACATTTGGTGATTCAGATATATATCTGGGTGATTGATCTTGGCTATCATGCTTGTTTGATCGATCAGTTGATAAGCATTATATTTGAGTGGAATTTTTGTGACTTTTTTTCATTAATTGGGTCAGTATCTTTATTTATTTATTTTTGACTATATTTGGCCAGACTAACTTTATGAGATTTAGCACAATTTACTTACACTTTGGTGACATGATGGTGTTGGGACCTTATCCTGTGTCAGGGGCCATCTACGGCGATCAGGAAGTTCCGGACACAGGATCGCCCCTATCAGGGCGGCTATTCCGTTTATTAGGCAGGGCTCTATGAGATACAAGGAGAGCATTAGGGACATTTTTCTACGTCTCCATCTCTCTCCCGGTCAATATTGTCTCTGGGCATACTTCAAATCTCCCTCCCACTATCTTTGCTTCTTCTTTTAAATTGCTCTATTAAAAGTTATGTTTTTAGTGGTTCTTCTGTGACAAAGCTTTGATTATTCCACTATTTCCATATCCGACCTTGTCTGACAGTGGACTCGTCAGATCTGTTTGTATGTTTTGAAGCAGGCACTTTTTAGCAAGATTTTTTATTGCTAAAAAGTGCGTCTCATAAAGCGAAAAAATCCGGTAACTCATTAAACATATTTATCTTCTGAAAAATTTTACTCCAAATAAATACTGGAGTGTTAGATATAAAATATAACAACTTGTAAACAATCATTTTTATTAAACCTATACTGTCTTGGATAATGATAATTAATTCTAAAGTTGAACTTTTAGGGCGCATTCACACGACCGCGCCGTGTTTTGCGGTCCGCAATTTGCGGATGAGCAAAACACAGATGTCTCCCGTGTGCGTTCCGCAATTTGCTGGATTTGTGAAGAGTCCATGTATATTATGCAATGTTGCCTTCGGGGAAGGAATCTCGACTGATTTTTATGAGTAAGAGAACTTTATACAGTCTATCCTCAAGTATCTTAGCCAGTATTTTGATATCATTATTTATAAGTGAGATCGGTCTATATGAACTCGGATCATAAATGTCCTTGACTGGTTTAGGAAACAATACAATTGTAGCTTCTTCCATTGATCTTGGCAATCTACCCAATTTTTTGTGCATAGGTTAACACTTCAAGATAGTTTCCTACCAGTTCTTGCTTATATTTTTTGTATAGATCAACTGGAAGCCTATCCGGCTCTGGCATTTTCCCTTTGGCATTCAGGCATTTCCCTCTGCTCTGAATTCAAAACTGAAATATTAACCTTCTTCAGATGAACTCTAATCCGATTCTCATGATAATCAACCGTTGAGGTATATAGTTCCTGATAGAAGTAAAAAATACAGTACACTCATGATCGATTTTGGGTCATAACATATTAACCCCTGATTATTCCTGAATCCTGAGACACATAAGTTGGGACTCCCCTTGGGAAATTTTTGGGCAGTCCGTAAAAAATTTTTCCCTGTGTCCATGAAAATAGATGTGTCCCATGATTTTCTTGAGGCTGGTGGTAATTGACTAGATTAATTATGGTGGTAATTATCATTTTACAGCTCACAGTAAATGCGGGTAATTTCTTATCAGTATATTGAGCTATAGACGTGTACTATATAATCTTTATCATTCATTATGGTTTTCCAAGGTGTCCGTAAAAAATGCTGACTGTCCATGATATTGGGATAAATTGTCAAGAAAAAAAATCTGCTTGGCAACTGTGCTACCTCCTTCCCAATACCTTGTACTTCTTTCAAATTATTCTATGATTTGGGCTTTCTCCTTTAGATAATTAAATAATAGGAATCTGGGTGTCATACGAGAGCCAAGCTCCTACTCTCAGCTGCACGAGAGACCCATGCAGTGCTTTGTTTTGCAGTGCTAGGCCGCCATAAAAAGGTGGTCGTCTAGCCTAAGGCCCCTTAGTAACCATCATAAAAAGGCTTATTAGCAGTCCCTAAGGGGTTAATAGTGCCAGACATTTATGTACCCCCCGCTTATTCAAAGCCATAATATTTGTCAGTCACTACCTACCACATGTCACAAAAGGTGCTCAAACTGCCACACTCCAAGCATCATACTTACCATATAACAAAAATAGCAATCTGAAAAAGTGACATAATATTTATGACAAGAAAACAGAAAGCTTTAGACTAGCTCCATGCATAAAAGACAACAAAAGACCTTTTACAGCTTAAAATAATATCATCATAATTACAGTAAATTGCCTCAAAACGTGGAAGCAGAGTTTAAAGGAAATCTGTCACCAGGATAATCACTATTGAAGTAAAGCTATGGCCTAATAGCACTTGGTACCTTATTTCCAGATGTGCCTTTGTTCCAGCAATAGATGTTTTCTATCTTCTGAAAATCCAGTTTATTTGTTATGCTCAGATGGGCATCACTCTTGCAGGAAGGAGCAGCATGAGGCTGGGTTTGGGCAGAAGCAGGAGGCGTGTCTGGGCTCCTTCCTGTAAGAGTGACATCCCTCTGGGCACCTTACTGGCTCATTTGCATACCAAATAAACTGGATTTTCAGAAGATAGAAAACATCTATTGCTGGCACAAGGGCACATCTGTAAATAAGGTACTAAGTGCTATTAGGCAATAGCTTTACTTCAATAGTGATTATCCTGGTGACAGATTTCCTTTAAGATTATACTGTATGTCATGTTTTCCACTTGGGCCATTATAAGGATATGTTTACACTGAATTTATTTTACAGTGATTCAGTGTAGAAGAACAACTCATATCTGCTATCGATTATTTTCAATGGGTTAAGTAACCAGTACTTCTGTTTTCAGAGCAATGAAAAAAGCATCCTGCCCTTTCTTGCTGCAGTTTCTGTGCCGGATACAAAGCTGAAACCATGGTGAGTGTCCACACACTGATTAGCTCCACTGACTAATCAGCATGCAAAAAGGTGGTGTAGCCTCACCTCACACTACATTACTCTACAATAGATGGTAATGATGTTATTCTGCCTATGATATCCTGTACCATCATGGCTGAGTAATCTGACTCACCAATGTGTAGTATAATTCAGTTCCAGAGCATAGTGTGTAGTGAGGCCCTGCCCACACACCGCCTTAGCAGATCTGCAAGTGGAAGCAACTAGTCCTGCTCACATTCAAGGACAAGTTGCTGGTGGCCATTTTAAATCTTTCCAGGAGAACCCCTTTAAGGTACTACTTTCTGATACTCAACCATGTTACTGACTGACAAATTCAATATCATTAAAGGGGTTCTCCGGGCCTTTAATATTGATGACCTACCCTCAGATCTCTCTTCCTGCTACTGCTATGTCTATGGCAAAGCAGCAGTGAGCAGGCCTATCCTGAGGATAGGTCATCAATATTAAAAGCCCACATAACCCCTTTAAGGGGAGATACTAATCCAATGTAATGTTTTTTACATTACTGCCCGTAAAAAAAAAAACATGTTGCTTTGATCAAAAGCCCCAAGAGACCCTTACCTCTCCTCCTTAGTAAGATGTGTCAATTTAGATGCTCTTCTGGATAGAATAAAACTAAAGAAAAGAAAAATAATTGTTGTCATTTAATGTATATACAAGCTTATCAGACAATGAATGTCCAGATTGTTATTTTTTATACTGTATCTTCCTTTGGAACAAAATTTCCCCCCAACATACAGCTTCTGGGACCCTGATCACATGCCACATTTTGGAAAGGGAAAACCCCAGGTATTCTGCTGCAGAAGCTCCTCTGGCTATGGCTGCTGTTTTTCAATGTAAATGCAACGGACAAGCTTGTGGTTTACCACCATGGAAATGGACACCTGCAGTGGTTTTCAATGGCGTCTATTTGGACACAGCACCAAGACAGAACATGTCCTTTCTTGGTGCAATTATAAACTATCTCCACATGAACTGCAGTGCCACCTCCTATTGGATCCAATCGGTGATGCTGCAGCTTTGTGTCTGTGTCAAATTCCACCAGCAAAAGACTATGTGTGAGTTGGGCCTTATAAATACAAAGAGGATTAGAGCTTTGACATCACATGGGAATATCACTGACATTTATTTTTCTGTCGATTTTTACATTATATTTTCTGTAAATAATTATGGGGTTCTCATCTTTTCTGAGCTGCTGCTCTGCTTTGTTGAGAGCACTTGGAGATGCTTCACAACAGTCACAAGGTCAGACGACTTTGGTGTCTGGAGAGGATTTACTGACCTCTATGTCTGCATGCTCTGTGGCCCATGCAGAAGTCAAGGGACAAGTAGGTGTCCATCACCTGTTGTCAGTGGTGTATCCTGTGTTATATACTCGCAGCTTTTTTATGTACAGTAGGTGTAATAGTTAAGTGGACCTCTGCCAACCACTCCCTCTCCTTCTTGAGTGATCAGGCCAGGCAAGTTGACTATGCAGGAACCTGGCCCTGTCAATCAAGGAGAGGCTGGCAGAGAAGCAGGAAGAGCAAGGAACACAGAGCCCTCAATGCACTTAACTCCTAATCTGCATATGGATTAAAGTACATTTTCTCCATAATGAATCAATGGATCGCTAAGTGAAAGGAATCATATTATTCTACTAACTTAGGAATACAGTGCATTGTGCCTGGTTTAGCATTGTGTTTGGTGCAACTAATATGATTATGTGATCTTGATTCTGGAAAATGTCTTGGTTGTGCTGATTAGACATGCAAGTACTCATCTTTTCCCTCCTTTTTAGGGGAAAAAAAGACACTCCTTATGTGAAAGTTGCTATTATTTGATGGCAATGCGGCTTCTACTTTAATTGTTCTGTTCTTTAGAAGGAGTAAAACAATGGAAATAAAAATGGCACTGTTAAAATGTGCTGTATCACGAAGGGCAAGGGCTGTTTGTTGATATTGTTTACACCAGCAGTGTTGACGTAACCAGCACTGATGGGCTTTAGAGCCGGCTTTTGGAAAAGACGGCAACTTCTCTGGTGATCGGGACTGCTGGAGTTGCTTTTCCTATAAATGTGCAAGCACGGCCACCACTGCAGGATTGCAGGGTCGTCGTAACCCCTGGATACAAGCAGTGTATAATACGATGGAAAAATTAATCCAGCCAGCAAAGGAGGAAAGTAAGTGACGTGTATTAACTTTCTCTATATGATAAATGCTATTTGCTGAAGCAAGACATCCCCTTTAAGCACCTGCAATATCAAGTTTCTACAGTTAACATGTTGCATTAATAATATTTTCTTACCCCATTATAGCTGGGCAGGAACCATCAGGCTTTGTATCATCTAAGGTAATCTCAACTGGAGTGTCTTCATCATCAATAAACATAGCTCCACAGTAATCTTTTGAGGAAAACAAGGAATAAGAGAAAAGAAGTAATGAGCGACAGATAAGTTGAGTATACTAAAGATGAGTATCCTAAAGCAAAATGGTTCATTTCGATGATCGGCAGTGTAGTACTGCCGCCGATTAACCGGTGAACAAGCAAACACTTGTTCGGGCAATCCAAATCTTTCAACAGATTTAAAAATCATTGTTTGCAGGCGGCAGATCGTGTTTTCTAATCATGATCTGCTGCCGGCAAACAATGATTCAGTATAGGGAAGAGCGATGGCATAACTATTGCTCCTCCCTATACTGAGGAGGAGATCGCTGCATGTAATAGCAGCAGTCTCCTCCGCTAAGGAGCAGGTGGGAAGGAACGCTTCCCTCCTGACAGGGGCGGACACAGACAGCAGAGGGCCCCTGTGCAAAGATTGTGCCTGGGCCCCCCCACGCCAAATTTTCAACTTAACCTTTTCCCTCCTAACATTACATACAGCAATACAAAAAAATGGGGTGTGGCTACTTTCACACCTGAAGCACTACGATCCGGCTGGACACAAACCACAGCATGCAGAGGTTTGTGTCCTGCTGATTCTCAGCATTTTTGTCAGATTGTGGCCGGATCTCTGCTGGACCCCATTATAGTTAATGGCACCAGCAGGCATTCTGCATCCAGCAGTGCCGGAGCCGGTGAATTCCAGCAGGCTGTTCTCTGATAGAACAGCCTGCCAGAATCACTAACGCAGATGTGAAGGTAGCCTAATACAGGTCCACATACCTCGTACATCCAGTGATGTTGTCTTCTTAGATGTAGATGTTCTCTTTCCTCATCTTCTCCTTTCAGACCGACCTCCATGATGATTTCTTTCAACCATCTCTTCTCTCTGCGGAGTTTCACAGACAGACATCTTAGTTTTCTACTTTTCCATCATCCTCTCACCTTCTGAATGCCCCATCCTGCCATCTCTAATACTGAGACCCTGTACTCCCCAGTACTATACTGCAGCAATAGTCCCCCTGAAAATACTAGTACCACATAGATAGCGCCCCTTTAATTATTACTGGCACAGAGTGCCCTAAAAAATAACTGCACCCAGGAAACAGTGTACCTGACACTAATAGTGTAAACATAATGTCCCCCAAAAATAATGATACAACAAATGCCCTGTTGTGTGGCAGTAAAAAATACCTCCTCTTAGTGCTCCCAGTGGAGCCAATGTCGCTATAGTGCCCTCATAATGTATGTCAATGCCCCTATTGTGTGCCCAAAAAATCCTCTTAGTGCCCCCAATTAAGTTAAGGTCCCCATAGCGCCCCATAATTTGCACCAGTAAAGAATACTCTTTATAAAGTGCCTCCATAGTGCTCCTCCCCATCCCATGGTGCCTGACATAATGTGCCAGTATAAAATGCCCCTATAGAGTGCCACAAGTAGATGCCCCGATAATGCTCCTCTCCCCCCTTCCCCATATTGCCCCCATAATGTGTGCCAGTATAAAATGCCCCTATATAATGCCCTCCAGTAGATGCCCTCATAGTGCTCCTTTCCATCCATGTGTGGCAGTATATAATGCCCCCTAGTAGATGCCCCCATAGTGCCAGTATATAATGCACCCTTGTAGATGCCCCCATAGTGCCAGTATATAATGCCCCCTACTAGATGCCCCCATAGTGCTCCCTCCATCTGTGCCAGTATATAATGCCCCCTTGTACATGCCCCCATAGTGCTCCCTCCATCTGTGCAAGTATTTAATGCCCCCTTGCAGATGCCCCCATAGTGCCAGTATATAATGCTCCCTTGTAGATGCCCCCATAGTGCTCCCTCCATCTGTGCCAGTATATAATGCCCCCTTGTAGAAGCCCCCATAGTGCTCCCTCCATCTGTGCAAGTATTTAATGCCACCTTATAGATGCCCCTATAGTGCTCCTCTCCCCGCGTGTGCCAGTATAATGCCCGCTAGTAGATGCCCCCATAGTACTCCTTTCCCCCCATGTGTGCCAGTATAATGTCCCTATAGTGCTACTTTCCCCCATGTGTGCCAGTAAATGCCCCCTAATAAATAAAAATGCCCCCTCCATACTGGGCAAAAGCGTAACGTTAATAAAAAAAAAATAAACAGTTATACTTACCTCCATGAGCCTGTCATCGATACGATGCAGGCCTCTTCCGGCCTGTGTCCCACGCTGTTCGGCTCAGGCGGCGCGATGACGTCATCGTGCCGACTGAGCCGGCCTCTGATAGGCTGCAGGCACTAGGCCTGCAGCCTATCAGAGGAGCAGGTAAGGGAAACGCCTCTCCCCTGCCTTGCAATCATCTGTATCGCTGTCCTGAGGACGGCGATACAGATGAATATGGAGATGAGTGCTTCCACAATGGAAGCGCTCATCTCCTACTGCCACCGGACCTCCCACGGGCCCCCCTGCCGCACTGGGCCCGGTTCGGCTGCACAGGCGTATGTCCGCCCCTGCCTCCTGACAATTGCCTACCTGATTTGGCTGTCTGCGTAATACAGCTTTTAGATACAGTACACACTTATAGGCAGAGCTGAACCCGGACATGCCCACATTTTCACCCAGGCATGAAAAGCTCTGATGCTCATATTAGGGGGGCTGTCTGGGTGAAAATTTGGGTATGTCCAGATTCAGAGCTGCCTATAAGTGTGTACTGTATCTAAAAGCTGTATTAGGCATTCAAATCAGGCAGGCTGCCCCTTTAAGTATTACTTCTACCTGAATAAATCCCTGTTGAAAATGAGCGATTAAATAGTAGAGTGCCATTTGCAGAATACAGGTGCTGGTTATGGCAGCCTGCATTCTGTAAACTAGAACAGCCTAATAGCTATCAGAGTGTCTATAAGGCTGATACATTTCAGTATGATAATTATCAGTATCTACTCTTTTGAGAGCTATGGTTTATATATAAAGCTTATATTTGTAAAACAAATATTTTCAGTGTAGTTTCAATGTATATTTACCAAGTTTCCTCCAAAATGCTTCCTTGTAATACATCATGGTCTTTATTACAGATCCCATTGGAAGCCTCTGAATTAACTGATTTCTAATAGGTGGAAGCTCAGGATTATAATGAATCTTCGTAGTTAAAATTGGTGGTATAGCACTTATAACATACTTGGCCTGAAAAAAAAAAACATTGATCACTATTACTATAGTAGCTCACAGTGTATTGTCTAGACCAGTGTTCCCCAACTCCAGTCCTCAGGGCCCACCTACCGGTCATGATTTGAGAATATCCCACAGAATTAATACCTGTGGTAAGTCCTGATGCGCTGACACTAATTATATCACCTGCACAATACCAAAGAAATCCTGAAATCACGACCGGCAGGTGGGTCCTGAGGACTGGATTTGAGGACCCCTGGTCTAGACCATGGATCAGCAATCTCCTGGACTTCAGCTGTTCTGAAAATACAACTCCTAGAATCCTCTTTTCACTTCTATGGGGGTTACTAGAACAGCCAAGAAAGTGTGCATGCTGGGAGTTGTAGTTTCATAGCAGCTGGAGTGCCTAAGGTTGCTGATCCCTGGTCTAGACTGATGTACTGTAAAAAGCTCATTCCGACTAAGTTCTCATAATTTTCTCTGTCAGTTCATTGACTGCAAGCATAGAAGCAGAGAACTTGAAAAATAAGCATGAAATAAGAATACACATATTCTTTTAAATATATTTTTATTTTTGTTTTAAATTTTTTTTATAAATTTTTAGACAATGATTCATATTGGACAAAGCTAATGACATCTTGCACATGGTCCACAGATGGTGCAGCTTTATAAAGAGATTGTGCAATATACTCCTACAATCCAGATGTCAAACAGCACTAAACTTAAAAAATACATAAATAAAATTAAGTAACTTACCTGATAGACTTCATGGTTTAAGGTCTCCACAATGACATTTTCACCAGTCTGATCAAGCCTCACCACTGGTCTCTGTAATTTAACACGATCCTTAAGAAGCTCCATTAACTTCTCACTAACCTGACCAGCACCTCCAACAAACTTTCTCTCCTAATAAAAATAAAAAACAATAACGAATAAAAGAAAATTCAGATAATAAATAGTTGCAAATTATTCATGCATTACAAAACAAACCAGTTTCAAAAGTATAATAATATTAATCTTCCCTGGGTATTCAGGCCATTTTAGCAAAGGCCATTTTCTTTCTAACAAAACTTATTTGCATCTCTTTCCTCAAGAGGCCTTCCTTTTCTCTGCTCTGCTGTAGCACAGGAGTCCTTGTCTGTAGGTCCTCAGCCCCCCTTCTGTTATTGAGAAGACGATTTTCATTTTCTTGTTCATTTGTACTCTAGGTTTTTTATTTCTATATGGCATGTATCTGTTTTTCTGGCATTAGTTCCCTCCTGGCATGTGTATTTTTCCCAAGGGGCTTGCCCCTCAGGATCTCCTTGAGGTAGACCATGATTCTTTGGACTCTACCTTGTTTTTGAGCATTTGTTTCTTTCTCTTAGTTTTTCCTATCTACCAGATCCATTCTATGGCAGTTCACATGGCTTTTCTCTTCCCACCCGAGACTAATTTTGGAAGTCTCATTGTGATGTTTCCCATAACCAGAAAATTGGATTTTAGTACCTAAAATCCATTTCTCTCTCAGTTCATTGGAGGACACAGATGCCACCCTCCATTCTATTTTGGATTCCTTTTTCCAGACTTTTGTTCTGGTTTCCCTTTCTGGGTTCAGAACATGTTACTTTCCTCTCTCAACTATTTTTATTGTCTCTCTCCTACTGCTATTGGTACAAATTGATTACACTTGTGTCTATGGAAAAGGTATAGTCCACCTGGAGTTCTGCAATCAGATATTTGCTTTACAGCAGTCATATGGATTTTAGAAATCTCAGTCAGAAGTGAATGAAGCATCTGGGAGTTGTAGTTTCTGAACAGCTGAAGTTCTGGAGGCTGCTGATCCCTGCTTTAAAAGATGACTTTCTGACTGTCGTTAAAGGCCATTTTAAGTTAAAAATTACATTACAAAATCCTTTTCTCGAAACTTCTTAGAGTGCTGATCTACGTTCCTCCCTACCACTGATGACATCTTCTTGGTGACGTTCTGTACACAGAATATACAGGACATCAGTGACTGGCTGCAGCGGTGAAATATGTGCCCGAAGCTTAACTGCAGCAACCAGAAAAACAGTGGGGAAGACCAGAGCTCAGCGTTGGAAGAAGCAGAGGAGAAAAGGGTTAAATATCAATTCTTTTGCCAAATGTATAGGGGTTTCCTTAATTTTTAACTCTTTAATCATTACTAGAGCTTATCACATGTCTAGCATTATTTTATAAAATGTCTCCTAACAATTTTGGAACTATGAAGACAGGGTGAGGTTTACAAGGAGGGAGATCCTGCGAACAGTTTTCTCAGGTCACATTCAGAACATATGCTACAGACGCAGTCTCTATTATACTCTGTAACATTAGCACTTCTGCATTCCAGGCAGCAAAAATCCAGAATTTGAAACAGGAGAGTATGACTATACTACTCTGCTCGCAATAAAAATCAGGCTGCACTTCAGGAAAGCTGTACTTATTCCTGTCTATGGAGTATTACTTTGAACTTTGAGCCTTTTTATGGGCAGACATGCTTTCCTGGCAATAACTGAGGTTAGCGACTCTCTGGCTTACAGCAGAAAATCGCCTTCTGCTTAAATTATGGCACAGTTTCAAAGCAATTTCACCGGTCATTGCTATTTTTACATTTTATGAGGAGAATTTATCATGAAGGAACTTTAAGTCAGTTTTTTTGTCTGCACTGATGTATTTTTGCCAAATTTACCAAAGGTTGTACATTGTTTGATACATTTGGTGCATCTTTACAAATAACACTGCAGTTTACACATTACTCTACTTTTACCCCCTCCCTATTCACCTCTTTTTTTGTGACTTTTAAAAAAAAGTTGCAGTTGATAAATCTGGCGTTTGTCTAATTAACATACAGTGGGGAAAAAAATATTTAGTCAGCCACCAATTGTGCAAGTTCTCCCACTTAAAAAGATGAGAGAGGCCTGTACTTGACATCATAGGTAGACCTCAACTATGAGAGTCAAAATGAGAAAACAAATCCAGAAAATCACATTGTCTGATTTTTAAAGAATTTATTTGCAAATTATGGTGGAAAATAAGTATTTGGTCACCTACAAACAAGCAAGATTTCTGGCTCTCACAGATCTGTAACTTCTTCTTTAAGAGGCCCCTCTGTCCTCCATTCATTACCTGTAGTAATGGCACCTGTAAAGACACCTGTCCACAACCTCAAACAGTCACACTCCAAACTCCACTATGGTGAAGACCAAAGAGCTGTCGAAGGACACCAGAAACAAAATTGTAGACCTGCACCAGGCTGGGAAGACTTAATCTGCAATAGGCAAGCAGCTTGGTGTGAAGAAATCAACTGTTGGAGCAATAATTAGAAAATGGAAGACATACAAGACCACTGATAATATACCTCGATCAGGGGCTCCACGCAAGATATCACCCCGTGGGGTCAAAATGATCACAAGAACTGTGATCAAAAATCCCAGAACCACACAGGGGGGCCTAGTGAATGACCTGCAAAAAGCTGGGACCAATGTAACAAAGGCTACCTGTCCACAACCTCAAACAGTCACACTCCAAACTCCACTATGGTGAAGACCAAAGAGCTGTCGAAGGACACCAGAAACAAAATTGTAGACCTGCACCAGGCTGGGAAGACTGAATCTGCAATAGGCAAGCAGCTTGGTGTGAAGAAATCAACTGTTGGAGCAATAATTAGAAAATGGAAGACATACAAGACCACTGATAATATCCCTTGATCAGGGGCTCCACGCAAGATCTCACCCCGTGGGGTCAAAATGATCACAAGAACTGTGATCAAAAATCCCAGAACCACACAGGGGGACCTAGTGAATGACCTGCAGAAAGCTGGGACCAACGTAACAAAGGCTACCGTCAGTAACACACTACGCCGCCAGGGACTCAGATCCTGAAGTGCCAGACGTGTCCCCCTGCTTAAGCCAGTACATATCTGGGGCCGTATGAAGTTTGCTAGAGAGCATTTGGATGTTCCAGAAGAGTATTGGGAGAATGTCATATGGTCAGATGAAACCAAAGTAGAACTGTTTGGTAGAAACACAACTCGTCGTGTTTGGAGAAGAGTGAATGCTGAGTTGCATCCAAAGAACACCATATCTACTGTGAAGCATGGGGGTGGCAACATCATGCTTTGGGGCTGTGTCTCTGCAAAGGGACCAGGAGGACTGATCCGTGTACATGAAACAATGAATGGGGCCATGTATCGTGAGATTTTGAGTGCAAACCTTCCATCAGCAAGGGCATTGAAGATGAAACGTGGCTGGGTCTTTCAGCATGACAATGATCCCAAGCACACCGCCAGGGCAACGAAGGAGTGGCTTCGTAAGAAGCATTTCAAGGTCCTGGAGTGGCCTAGCCAGTCTCCAAATCTCAACCCCATAGAAAACCTTTGGAGGGAGTTGAAAGTCCATGTTGCCCAGCTACAGCCCCAAAACATCACTGCTCTAGAGGAGATCTGCATGGAGGAATGGGCCAACATACCAGCAACAGTGTGTGCCAACCTTGTGAAGACTTACAGAAAACATTTGACCTCTGTCATTGCCAACAAAGCATATATGACAAAGTATTGAGATTAACTTTTGTTATTGACCAAATACTTATTATCCACCATAATTTGCAAATAAATTATTTAAACAATGTGATTTTCTGGATTTGTTTTCTCATTTTGTCTTTCATAGTTGAGGTCTACCTATGATGTCAATTACAGGCCTCTCTCATCTTTTTAAGTGGGAGAACTTTCACAATTGGTGGCTGACTAAATACTTTTTCCCCCACTGTAGCTAACCACACCACTATTCCACTAACTTTCCAAAAATGGCGAGAATAGTGTTAGATCACAAAAAGTTGACATTTTTGTCCAAAACTGGCATGAGCCAACATTTGTGACTTTTTTACATATTGAATCTTGTATTTGCATTATAAAACATGATTTACCTGTCCTCCATTTTCCACTGAAAACATTCGTTGTGTTCCGCCACAGAGTTTTGTATACCAGAGGAACCATAGGACAGAAACATGTTGCGTTTCAGAAGTGACATTCACATTTACAAAAAGCTGAGCAAATCTTTTTGCTGCCCTGTTAAAATACATGTAAATGTTTGAATTTACATACAGTCTTATTAAAGCATTTTTCATCTGCAAATATGGAGACTCTGCCCTATCAGCGAACACCATAATAAATACTGTACATGCAATAAACTGTAATCTCAACCACATATGGCCATACATATCCAGAATGGTACGACAGCAGCATCAGGTAGTCAGAGATTTTACATAATTTTCACATCAGTTTAGTGATTTTCATAACAAAGACATTTATCACATTCTGTACCAAATGGATATGTTTGATGGGTGAAGGGTTGACCGCTGGGACTTCTAATTATGTCAATATTAATGTGTCCACAGGGTATAGGGAGAACCCCCTTAAAGAGGTATTCCAGTTTTAATGATTACATTTATTTATTTATTTATTTATTTAGAGAACCAGATATTAAACAATTTTCTAATATACATCTATTTAAAATTTTGCTTGCAGACCTTTATTATATCCATACAGGAGCCTATCCCTAAAGAAGTACCGTATTTTTCGCTTTATAAGACACACCTGATGATAAGACGCACCCCAGATTTTAGAGTAGGAAAATAAGAAAAAAAATATTTTTCGTCACACCTCATATCAGACCCCCCATAAATTTCAGGACATCACATCAGACCCCCATATCAGCCTTCCACGTCAGAACCCCATCAGCCCTCCATGTCAGACCCCCATCAGACCTCAGATAAGCCCACTGTGCCCCCATATCAGCCCACTGTGCCCCCATCAGACCTCAGATCAGCCCCCATATCACCCCACTGTGCCCCCATATCAGCCCACTCTGCCCCCATCAGACCTCAGATCAGCCCACTATGCCCCCATATCAGCCCACTGTGACCCCATCAGACCTCAGATCAGCCCCCATATTACCCCACTGTGCCCCCATATCAGCCCACTCTGCCCCCATCAGACCTCAGATCAGCCCACTATGCCCCCATATCAGCCCACCGTGCCCCCATCAGACCTCAGATCAGCCCACTATGCCCCCATATCAGCCCACTCTGCCCCATCAGACCTCAGATCAGCCCCCATATCAGCCCACTCTACCCCCATCAGACCTCAAATGAGCCCGTCAGCCCCCATATTAGCCAACTGTGCCCCCATCAGACTTCAGATCAGCCCACCCAGCCCAATAAGGATAAAATAAAAAAACTCTCTCACCTCTCCTGCGCCGCGGCTCCGCTCCTGGTACGCGGTCAGGACAGTGCAGAGCCGGCCCGGAGAAGACAGAGGAGCGCTGGACCCGGAGCGGATACGCGGTACAGACGAGGTGAGAGAGTTTTTTATTTTATCCTTATGGGGCTTGGTGGGCTGATCTGAGGTCTGATGGGGGTCCAGGCACCTAATACATACTAGTGAGCGCTTCCATAATGGAAGCGCTCACTTGTATTCGCTTTATAAGATGCACACAAGTGCTCTGCAGCACTTGTGTAGCGTTACCGCACCCATGCCACTTTATATGTAAGGCTGTCTTTTTTGGACAAATAAAGAGAATCTGGACTTTTCGGGTGAGTGCCATCTTCATTTCTTCTCAAAAGATATTGAACCCTGAGACTATCACAGAGCAAGTGCATTTATACGGAGACTTGATTACACACAGGTGGATTCTATTTAGCGTCATCAGTCATTTAGGACAACATTGGATCATTCAGAGATCCTCAATGAACTTCTGGAGTGAGTTTTCGGAACTGAAAGTAAATGGGCCGAATAATTTTGCACGCCCAACTTTTCAGTTTTATTATTACAAAAAAAGTTTAAATGATCCAATAAATTTCGTTCCACTTCAAAATTGTGACCCACTTGTTGTTGATTCTTCACCAAAAATGTAAAATGTTATATCTTTTTGTTTGAAGCCTGAAATGTGGCAAAAGGTTGAAAAGTTCCAGGGGGCTGAATACTTTCGCAAGGCACTGTAGATAGATAGAGCCTCATTGTGTTGGGCTGAAACGTTGCCAAGGGTAATAAAGGGTCTTCACCTTTTCACCTAAGTTGGAGTGCTGCCTTGTTTTCTGTGGATTTATCGACTGAGGATACAATACCAGTTTTCCTGGAGGATTTCTGCACCCACATTTACTACTATCTGTGCCGCTGGACTTTCTGTTACTTTAGATAGGAGATAGATAGATAGATAGATAGATAGATAGATAGATAATAGATATATAGATATGAGATAGATAGATAGATACAAATGCATCTCAATAAATTAGAATATCATCAAAAAGTTTTTTTTCTCCAGTAATTCAATTCAAAAAGTAAAATACATACATAATATGGAGTCATTACAAACAGAGTGAACTTTTTCAAGTGTTTATTTATGTTAATGTTGATGATTATGGCTTACAGCCAAGGAAAGCCCAAAAGTCATTATCTATAAATTAGAATATTATATTAGACCAACTGTAAAAAAAAATTTAAACATAGAAAGGTTGGCCAAATGAAAAGTATGTACAGTAAATGCACTCAATACTTGGTTGGGGCTCCTTTTGCATGAATGATTGCATCAATGCGCGTGGCATGGAGGCGATCAGCCTGTGGCACTGCAGAGGCGTTATGGAAGCCCAGGATGCTTTGATAGCAGCCTTCAGCTCGTCTGCATTGTTGGGTCTGGTGGCCAATCAAGCACAGTGATACTGTGGTTATTAAACCAGGTATTGGTACTTTTGGCAGTGTGGACAGGTGCCAAGTCCTGCTGGAAAATAAAAATTCCATCTCCAAAAATCTTGTCGGCAGAGGGAAGCATGAAATGCTCTAAAATTTCCTGGTAGATGGTTGCTCTGACTTTGGTCTTGATAAAACACAGTGGACCTACACCAGCAGATGACATGGCTCCCCAAACCATCACTAATTGTGGAAACTTCACACTAGACCTGAAGCAGCTTGGATTGAGTGCCTCTCCACTCTTCCTCTAGATTCTGGGACCTTGATTTCCAAATGAAATGCAAAATTTACTTTCATCTGAGAACAACACCTTTGACCAGTGAGCAACAGTCCAGTTCTTTTTCTCCTTGGCCCAGGTAAGACGCTTCTGGTGTTGTTTATTGGTCATGAGTGGCCTGACACATGGAATGCGACACTTGTAGCCCATATCCTGGATACGTCTGTGTGTGGTGGCTCTTAAAGCACTGACTCCAGCAGCAGTCCACTCCTTGTGAATCTCCCCCAAATTTAGGAAAGGCCTTTTCTTAACAATCCTATCAAGGCTGCGGTTCTCCCTGTTGCTTGTGCACCTTTTTCTACCACCCTTTTTCCTTCCACTCAACTTTCCATTAATATGCTTTGATACAGCACTCTGTGAACAGCCAGCTTCTTTAGCAATGACCTTTTGTGGCTTACCCTCTGAACCAGACTAAGGGACCTTTTTAAAGGCTTCGGAAGATAGGCAGCAAATAGTTAAAAAAAAAAAAAAACAGCTACAGTGAGTGTGTGTGTGTGTGTGGGAGGGGTGTTTGGAGAGGACAGGTCCTGTATATCCAGCACAGAATGGAGAGAGGGGCTGGCAGCAAATATGTCAGTTCAAGAGAGGGGGGCCTTCTGAACTCACTAGAGACCCAGTGAACCGCGGGTGCAGGCTGAAGGAGGACATCACAGTGCAGTGCAGGGCCTCCGTTGAGAGAGAGGAAGGGGCGTTGCCAATTCATGTCATTATCAGTGGAGCTGGTGCTGCAGCACCCAGCTCCTCACTAAAGTATAAGGATCGTGCCTGCTACAGTGGGTGGGAGACTAGAGACCAGTCTGTGCTCTCCTCAGGTGCGGCCACCTAATCTCTTCTACAAATAACATCTGTCTGGGCAGCTCAACCGGGCCCCACTCAGGGATGGGCCCCTGAGCAATTGCCCTGTTTGCCCCCCCCAACGCTGGCCCTGTATATAACAGGTGAATAGCAGTGTATATTGAGGAGCAGAACATATGCAGTACATACAGTATTACTACCAGCAGAAGTATCTCATCATCTCTGTCAGTGTCTGTGTAGAAACAAATTTGTGTGTGTGTGTGTTTTTTTATTTTAGTTTTTCATTGAACTTTAATATAACAACATCACCTAAAGATAAGCAGCCATTTTACAACATATCCTATAGACGTGGGAATTTTACAAATCACCTACAGACAGGCATTCATACAAATACACAGTAATATAGTTACTGTAATAACCACAATAAAATCATTATTCCCACCACTAGTCCAATTTACTTATCACATAGATGTGTCCTGTGTGCTGACCTAACATATGTATATCATGTAAGACTGCTGCTTATTGAATGTCAGGAATTATATGATGTGAAGAGTGTCACATAACTGATGCCATGTTTTAGTTAGGCCATGGATACATTACACATGACTGATACATGGGCATTCTACTACATATAGGGGTCAACCTCCTGATATAACAAAGGCATGTATGCAGAATTTTAAACATGTATATTAGAAAATTGTATGATTTTCTTTTATATGAACAAATACATTTAAAAAAATTAAAAGCACTGTGCCATTTGCCTTTGTTGGTGAAATCACTTAGGAATAATATCAGTGTTTTCACAAATTATGACTGCTAATTTTTTAAGGCTTTATATTTAAAGGGTTTTTTTCTAGACTTTTCTACTGATGACCTATTCTCTGGATAGGTCATCAGTATCTGATCAGTGGGGGTCCAACACCCTGGACCCCCACCAATTATCTGTTTGAGAAGGCATCGGCGCATGCAGTAGTGCCGTGGCATTCTCTCAACTTAGTCTAGTCCATGTGATGTCCCGTTCATCGGTAACATGGTCTAGGTGCGGCTCAGCCACACTGAAGTGAATAGGGCTGATCTGTGATACCAAGCACAGCTGACATCAAATGGACGGTGCTGAGCTTTGTGAGCAGAAAGAAGGCTGTGGCACTACTGCGGGTGCAATGTCTCCTCAAACAGCTGATCAACGGGGGATGGACACCCACCCCTACCCATTGGATAATTCATCAGTAGAAACGTTTTGAAAAACCCTTTCAATAGATTTATAGAATCACAAATACGCTTCCTGAAGGTGCTATGTAGAAAAATTCAGCAGCCTGGGATGGATAGTAGTGACCAATCCCATCTGGTCTCTAGGAAAAGACTGAATAACAATAACAGTCTTTTTATGGCATTGTCAGGCAGTGCATCTGTAGCAAACAGTCTTGGTCCTCCATTCTCAGTATAGTTCATCAATATCTGACTGGTGGGGGTTCAACTCCAGGCACCCCTGCTTATCAGCTATTTGGGGGGCCTTCCCCACTTTTACAAGTGCTGCAGCCTCTTCATTTTATACCAAGTACAGCACCATACATTGTATAGCAGCTGTGTTTGGCATTGCAGTTCAATCCCAATCAATAAAATTGGACTGAGCTGCACAAAAACCATGTCATTGATGGCTGTCCCCAACCATCACAGCCGAGTGCAGAATTTTAGCAAATTTGTTGGATCAGTTCAATGGCCCACTGTTTTCATAAGGACATCTGTAACCAGTTTATTCTGCGCTTAGTTAGGACAGCAGAAAACTGGTGAAAGATTAAAGGGGTTTTCTAGGTTCAGAGCTGGATTTCACCCAGGCAGCCTGCCTGACAACAGCATTGGAGCATTTCATGCTCCGATGCGCTCCTTTGCCCTGCGCTAGATCGCGCAGTTCAAAGGCTCTTTTGTTTACAATAACAGACTGCCGGAAGGAGGCAGTGTGTTCGGTGACGTCACCGGCTCTGATGGGCCGGCTTTAGCACTCCCCTAGCCGTTTTACTGGCTAGGGCAGCGCTAAAGCCCGCCCATCAGTGCCAGTGACGTCACCGGGTTCACTGCTGGGCGGAAGCCTCCGTCTGGCAGAGCCCAGTTTGTCACTGGAACTAGGCAAAATGATTTAGCGCATGGTAGAGGAGAGCATCGGAGCATAAAATGCTCCGATGCTCTTGTCAGGCAGGCTGCCTGGTTGACACTCTGGGTATGTCCGGGTTCAGCTCTGAACCCGGACAACCCCTTTAGGTCCTGACAATCCCATTAACACAGATACTGGGACTTCACTAAACAGGAAACTACTAACAAATACTAATCATTTTGCATATTTTCAAAAATAACTATGGTCTTAAAATATACTGAACACTTAAATATTACTTTGTCCAACAAACTTTGTCTATAAATTCCTTCATTGTCATTTTGTCCCACTCTTCTGCATGTGGTGCTTTCCAAGGTGCGTCGACCGGAATCTGAATGAAAAAAATAAATAAATAAAAAAATCAAACAGAATAGAAAAACTTTCTATATGAATCAAGTATGATGGTTAAATATTTACCATCATTTACAATTTTCATCTTTACCAGAGCTGTATTTACCCCTAGGCACTAACTATGAGGTCTAGCATAGTTTTGGTCTGCTCCTATTAACCTTAGTGCGTTATCTGCTGACCACAGAAACAAGTAGCAATGGCACATGTGCTCACCTCATTAAATGTATCCAAGTAAATAAATCTCCTGTTTTCCTATCTGTGTATTTAAATACATTTTAAAATAGGAATCGAAGTGGGCTTTGGTACTGGCTGGTACCTCGATACAGAAGCGGACTTCATATTCCTATTTTAAAATGTTTTTAAATACGCAGAAAAGAATATAGTAGCAAGTCACCGAAGTCTCGCGCAACTTCGGCTGAGACAAATTTTGCTTAATTGGAGCCAATACATTTTAATGCTGTACAGTATGATCCCAAAGCTCGATTCGCTCAAGCATGCTGTAGTGTCCTGCCATGCTTGTTCTGCTAGTTTAAATATATTTTTAGTCATTTTGTTTTACTCTCCATGATCATGACATTAACAATAAACACACAAGCTCTGCGGTACACACATTATACACACACTAAAAACATAGTATACACGAGCACTGCTGCATGCACAGCTGAAATACACACATCACTGCTACATACACAGCTGACCCACACACAGCACTGCTGCATACACAGCTGACACACACACAGATCTTTTGAATGCACAGCTGACACATACATTATATGAAGTTTAATAAAGAGTACTTCTGTGCACTGACACCCACTGTACAGCTCTTCCTGGTCTGGCCCCTTGAACTAGTGACATCATCAAAAATCCTGATTCTGCATTTAGTCGGAGCCTTCATCTCCTTCCTGCAGCTTGGAGACCATCAGGAAGGAGAGTCCTGTGTTTCACACAGTCCTCTCTATGATCTTTCACCCTCCTATCCTGCCTGCACTGATCACACAGATTGATGTCAGGTAGGGTCAGAAATAAGTGTGCAGATGCACTCCTCTATCACTGATCCAGCAAAGTGCGGATTAAGGAGCAGTTAAGGAAGTCTGCCACTGCTGGATCTCCCTGACTGTGGATTATAAAACGTAGGTACTTTTAAGGAAGATTTTTTTTAAGTTTGTCTAATAGTCCACCAATCAACTGTTTCGGGAAACTACCGGAACCGAAAACTATACAGTGGATGATAGGCTCTGTCCACTGTGTAGTTTCTGACGCTGGCGTACTGCAGCTCAGTTCCCATTCACTTGAATGGAACTTCAGCAGTAGTACCCCGACACGACCACTATACACTGGATCGAACCTTGTGCCTCCAGTTCGGTCCTATTTATAGTTTAAGGCAAAGGAGGCTAATCGATGAGAGGGCGGGCTGTGGAACCCCCACCGATCTGGTATTGATGAGCCATCTTGATGACAGGCCACCAATATCTAAATACCGGAAAACCCCTTTAATCCATATTAGTATGTTGCATATATATGATACATTCATATAACATGAATTTGCTAGATACTTTACCTCCTTTCCCCATTCATCAATTGTTCTCCATAGATGATTGTAATCCAAAATGACCAAAGGATTCCATGCTGGTGGGAAAGCTCCATGAAATGCATAGGTTTTTCCCTAATAAAGGAAAAAAAAAGATAAATTACTATACTATACCAGTACTTACTATATAAGTGAAAATCCTTCATATTAAAGCAAATCCAGAGAGGTTACACATTTCTATAATTATGTTATAACAAAAGCAGAACACATATTCTGAGAATGAAAGCAAAAAAAATTGTCAAATGACTAGCCTCTTAGCCAAGGCTTCATTGATGATGCTAATTAATTATATGTTAATTCATTACTCACAGCAACCAGTGGAGTAGCTATCAGGGAAGCAGCTGCTTCAGGGTCCTCCTCCACCACATACTGGACAACATTTAATAAGACTTTTACACTTCTTTTGAGCAAAACATGAAGAATTTTCATTGCATTGTGCACCATACAGCCAACATGAAAAAGGCCAACTTTTTTCCAGTGTGGACACACCCTTTTTGTGAGACTCCACCCCTACCTTGTATGCCCTACCCCTTTCCTGATGTATCTCCATACGGTGTGCAGGTGATTTGCCAACACTCCCTGGAGCCTCCTGGATGATATAGTGTGTACTATAGATATAACAACAAGTACATACATACCGACTCACAAACACTCACTACATGTACAACTTAATTATAGTAGTATTAATTATAAAAAAAATAAATAGCAGTGAGTTTAAAAAAGCAAATAAATTGCTAAATAATTATAACTTATTTCCATAAATGAAATTCACTGGAAATATTATGCATATCCAAATCAAACCAATAACATAATGTATCCAGTCTGTGTAAATCCTTTACAGACGGTAACGAAAAAGGAATGTTAGGCTGTTTAAAAAATAGCAGTGCCAGTATGTTTCTTCAAAAACTGAAACAGTCTCTTCAAGCAGCTGATCGTCCGGGATGGCAGGTGTCGGACCCCCACCAATCAGATACTGAGGTAGGCCTTCAATATCAAATTCCGGGAAACCCTTTTAACCTCACCATCAGCTGTAAACTACAATATAAAAATCTGGTTGCCTTAAAGGGGTATTCTGGCTATAACAAGTTATCCCCTATCCACAAGGTAGGTGATAACTATCAGATCAGTTGGGGTCCTATTGCTGGGACCCCCACCGATCACAAGAATGGCCTTTTTTTTTTAGAAGCCTTGACTTAATTGCGTATTTCAGGCAACAATCTGGGGCAGCAGGAAAACATGGCAAACTAATAGCGTTGATTGACTACATTTGTTGTACCTAACCAGATAAGAGGTTGCCAGCTCATTGGCTTACACAATTTTATCAAAATGTGCGCTAAGAACCTCAAACGTACCGTAAATACCACAGAAAAGCAATTAAAAGTAATCAACCCATATAGTCAATGTTTGCATACATTTCTGGAAACAGAAACTTGACACTAGACACATTAATAGATGCCATAATTAAATTTTATTCTGTCATTGTGGATTCTGTTTTATAGTGTAATTTGTAAAACAGAAATGAAGGCAGTAGTCTGATTGCTGGCTAGGGCTAACTCCTGTACTTTTTCATAGCACTAGGTCTGTTTCATAAAGAATAACCATTATATCAATAAAATAGGTTTAAATGCAGCTACTCAGAATGCATTTTTCCAAGAATATGTTCACTGACCTTTAGAAAGCACTGCATGCTCATATTAGTTTACAGTGTACATACTGTACTTCAGGCAGAAAGAGAAATATATAAAGGCAAAATGTTCTATTATTCATTTTGAAGATGAAATTTTGATTCCCAATATGAGCAGAATTCTGTAATTTGTATCACTGTGCCAAAGGTGTTATGTCTAGTTCAAATTCAACTGCAGGGATCGTGCTTTACATGATGGATTAAAATCGCTGCAAATGTCAATGGAGCTTGACAAGAAGTAAGATTTAATGACAGCCAGGGATCAATGTGCACCACACTGACAATCTTATGGAAGTGTTAATTATTATTGAATGCTGAAATCTAAGCACACTGGAGAGAAAAGAGAAGATAGATGACAGGCGAGTTGAATCCGCAGTGTACGTGACAGAGCAGAAGTACAACAGTGCATCTATAATAAACTGCCTTTGCTTGTTGTTTCCATAAAAGCGTTGGCTGTATATTGGAACCATTAATCATTATATCTTGGAAAACTTGCTGTGAACCATAATGCTTCACAAAGCTATCTTTTCTTCTTATCTCTCTCACAAAGAGCTCCAGAGGAAAGGTTATAACAGGAAGAGAACATGAAAAATGAACTTTTTTAAGCTCCTTGTAAAATAGATTGCACTTCCATAAAATCACAGGAAGATGGAAACAACTTTGTATGTTGTTTCTAAAGGGAAACCACACATTAAAGGAACTAAGCAAAAAGATTAGCAAAATTTATGCTTGTTCAGAATCACTTCCCCATCTCTGACATTCAACCTAGATGGCGGTTAGAGGGGTTTTCCCACAGCAAAGAAACAATATTCTTCCAAATCCTTTTAAGCACCATTCCTTATAGATACATGTACCAATTTTATCTGTCATTTTACCTGCCCAAACTATTTTTTTTATTCCGACATGAAACCATGGCAAATTGAGCAGACCCACTCTTTTTCCCTTATGGTTCAATCTATTTTTATTTAAAGGGAGTCTGACACCTAATTTTCACCTATATAACTAACAGCAGTGCCCCCCAGACATACCTGTGTGCACTGTGTGTCTGTATTCCATGTCCAGAAAAAGCACTTTTATTCTGCAGGAAAACAGCTCCCAAGTGCAAAGCTAAAAGTGAAAGTAAAAACAGTTTTCTCTCCCTACTCGATTTCTAACAGCTATATCTTCTGATATATTGGATATAATGCCGGTATCATTTTAAAGCTTAGAACTCCAGCTTTCAAAGGTCAGAACTATTTTTATATCTGCTACCAATCCCAAGATATTAGCAGCTAAAGCAGCCCTCCCCTCTTCAGTCTGGTTTGCTTTGAGCACTTGCAGCAGCAGAGCCGGGCACTTGGGAGCTGTTTTCCTACAGAATAAAAGTGCTTTTCCTGGACATGTAATGCAGACACAAAGTGCACACAGGTATGTCTGGGATGTGTATGCAATCTTCTGTGGGGCAGTGCTGTTAGTTTTATGGGTGAAAATGAGGTGACAGACTCCCTTTAACATATTAGAAGTTCCAACATGTGCTTTACAGTTGAAAGGCAATAAAAAAAAATCATATATATCATCCTCAAGACGAGGAAGGAAAGAGTACAGCAATCACAATTGCCTAGTACACAAATGTCAGATAAAATAACTAAAGAAATGGATATTAACAAAAAACGAACAGACAAACCAACTAACAGACAGACAAAGAATAGACAGGAATGAAGGGGTGAGGTGAGGAAGGAAAGTACTGAGAAGGGGAACAGGGACAGTGTCATGGTACATGAACTATTTTATTCAAGAGGTGGCACTTAAATTTTTCAGCAGGCGCTGAAGGTCTAAGCACTGAAAAACTACAAATCCTGGAGTGTACTTCCACCACTACACTGCTCATGCGCACAGGGAGCGGTGACCAATTCATGTGGCCGAAAGGGTCTGACGATCAGATCCTGTACTTTTCTTTGCAGCTTGCAACCATTGTGACACAGATAAGTTTGTCTCACAAAGACAACTTTTATTTCAAAAGCAGCAAGAATGGTGATCAGTTGTTTGCTACAGATCCAGATTCTCTAACGCCTTGTAATCAGCTGTTATCCCTAGGAAGTTGTGTTTGGTCATACAAGTCTCCTCCGCAGAGGGAAAAATGAAGCTTTAAATGCCGGCCATTCAAAATGTCAAGTTAGTGTCAGGCTAAGTTCACATCAGTGATAATGGCTACTATTGTTCTGTTTAAAAAAAAAAAAAAGATTTTGCTATTACCACTACTGATTTCAATGGTATAATATCAGAATCTGTTATGCTCAGTTTGACTCTGTTTCGCCATGTGTTCATTATATATGATGGGACCAAAAGTATTGTCTGCAGGACTTATTCCATACAAAATAATAAAATCAATAATAGCAACATGACAGATGTTGAAAGTTTTTATGTTGAAAGTAATGAAAGACAGAAATAGAGGGTGTTTTCCGTTTGTGTATGTTATTCATACTGAGTATTTTTTGTTAATTTTCTCTGATGAAACAGAACAGGAAAGTGAAACCAAATATGAACATATATGCCTACCATATGCAATGAGCATGCTGCTGCAGTGGCCAGGTTTCAGGTGGCCCCAACGCTAAGCTGGGTCTCCCGGACACCTTCGAGGTGTCACCACATGTTGCTGTTCTTCAAAAGGAATGGTAAGGCATGGTGCACCCCAATGGTAAATAAGTCTAGAGAGTCCGGGTCTGCAATAAACCAGGGTGCTTCTTTACTGGAGGGAATAAGGTATAAAACAATACAGGCGAGGCATAGGGCTGATTTCTCCAGTTTCATCCCTGGCAGAAGGAGGGTCAAAGGCTGATGATCCAGGGTCTGTGGCAGAATATACCCGTCTCAGAGTCTTCCTCTGGTTTCTCAGTAGTCTGGCAGAGTCTCATCTTCCAAGCACTGTTCCCTAACTGCAACACACTAGGGGCTCTGACTACTCTACTTACATTCTGACTGCTCCCCCAACTTTCTAGTGGGAAGGGTGGTGTGGAAAAACTTATCACAAACAATTACAAAGTTACCTCTAACGTCTGGGATAGACTTGCATTAGAGCTTCAATGATACTCAATGGCAATGAAACAGCAGTTTTTACAGACAAAAAACAAGATATAACAACAGAGCTAAACCAGACAGTCACAAGGTCAGTCTGCCTGATTTTGGTGGTAAACAACTCTGGCTTTTTCCCTCCAAAACATGCTTCTTCTTTAAACTCTATGGCATCGGTGGAAAATTACTAGCTTCTTATTCAAAGTACTAACAGTCTCTCAGTATTCATTAACCCTTTCTACAGAGCCTTGAAAATACAGTGATACTGAACAGGATATATATTACAACATATAGATTGTAAGCTCTTGTGGGCAGGGTCCTCTACCTCTCTATACGAGTCTGTTAATAGTTTCTTGTTTATTGTATTTTTATATTTGTTTAACCCGTATGGATGTACAGCACCATGGAATTAATGGCGTTTTAAAATAAATATAAATAATCTCCTTATATTATAAAAATGAGTTTCTGTCTGTCTGTCTGTCTGTTCTCTATGCGTAACCAAACTACTGGACCTATTTTCACCAAATTCGGCACACAGGTACATCAGGTGTCCAGAAAAGTTCTAGACCAGGTCTCAGCTCTCTAGGACGTACTGTTCCCGAGATATTCCCAAAATATGATCTCCATTAGCCAATATTAGCCTGGATGCATTTCACTTCAAATCCCAACTGCCATTTTCTCCACATACATATCGGTTTCCATAACAACCAAGCCAGGTAATTAGCAACCAGCTGAGGAGCTCAGCTAAATAACAACCCAGCCATTTCTCTTCACTGCTTTAAAGGGGCAGAGCACTGTGGATGACACTGTTAAAGGGGTAATCCGGTTACCAGAAATATAACTTATGTTTTAGACTAATTTTAGACTAAGAATATTTAGTAGTAATAAAAGATGTTTTCTTCCACTGCTACCCATTGTGTATCCTCATAAATTACCATGACATTGACCTGGCCACCCTCAAAAGAAGGACTTAAAAGCAACCCCCCCCAAGGTCCAGCTAAACCACGCCCACAACCTGGTCAGGTCACGCCCCCTCCCACTCCCCAGCCAATGGAGATTGAAAAAATTAAGGTAAAAATCAACTTCTGTCAGCTGCATTGACTTTCTCTCTGCAACGACACACAGAAACATTAAATGAAATAGATGAAATACACTAATTTTAGACTAAGACCGTTCAGTAGTAATAAAAGATGTTTTCTTCCACTGCCACCCATTGCATGTCCTCCCACTCCACAGCCAACGGGGATTGAAGGTAAAAATCAACTTCTGTCAGCTGCAGGGGTGGGAGGGAGGATGACTTTCTCTCTGCAATGACAAACACAAACATTAAATGAAATAGATTAAATATACCCGTGCAAAGTGATGTTTTCTTCCACTGCTACCCACTGTGTTTCCTCATAAAGTACCATGGCATTGACCTGTAATTCAGGCCACCCTCAAAAGAAGGACTTAAAACCCCGCCCCAGGTCTCGCTAAGTCACGCCCCGACCCAGTCAGGCCACGCCCCCTCCCACTCCACAGCCAACGGGGATTGAAAAATTGAAGGTAAAAATCAATTTCTGTCAGCTGCAGGGGTGGGAGGGAGAGTTTGACTTTCTCTCTGCAATGACACACAGAAACATTAAATGAAATAGATTAAATATACCTGTGCGAAGCGATGTTTTCTTCCACTGCTACCCACTGTGTTTCCTCATAAATTACCATGGCATTTACCTGTAATTCAGGCCACTCTCAAAAGAAGGACTTAAACCCCCCCTCCCAAGGTCCCGCTAAACCACGCCCCTGACCCGGTCAGGTCGCTCCCTCCCACTCCGCAGCCAATGGGGATTGAAAAAATGAAGGTAAAAATCACCTTCTCTTCAGCTGCACTGACTTTCTCTCTGCATTGACACACAGAAACATTAAATGAAATAGATGAAATATACCCAGGCGAAGCCGGGTCCTTCAGCTAGTCTCTTATATGTATAAACATGAGTTTCTGTCTGTCCGTCTGTCTGTTCTTTATGCGTGACTAAACTACTAGACCGATCTTCACCAAATTCGGCACACAGGTACATTAGGTGTCTGGGAAGGTTTTAGACCGGGTCTACGCTCTCTAGGACGTACCGTTCTTGAGATATTCCCAAAATATGACCTGCACTAGCCAATATTAGCCTGGGAGCCTTTCTCTTCAAATCCCGACTGCCATTCTCTCCACATACACACGGTCACATGTCCGATATCAGCCAATAGAAGCTCGCAGGTCCTTGGTCTCCACATACATACAATTTTACTGCAGGTTTCCATAACAACCGAGCCAGGAGCAGGGCAGAGGAAGCTGGGTTAGAACAAGAAATACTTGGGAAATAGGTTTTCGCTCTGTGTAGTAACCAGGCTGGTAATGAGAGGTAATTAGCAGACAGCTGAGGAGCTCAGGTAACTATATCCCCAAAACACAATTCAGTGCTTACCTCCCACAGGCCTTGGCGTAGACCGCTTCTTACACACATACACACAGATTTACTCCAGGTTTCCATAACAACCCAGCCATTTTAATTCACTGCTGTAGGTTAGCTTTAGGCTAGGGCTGCATGACACATAGGGCACAACTACACTGCTACATGTGTCACGCGACATTGATGTTGCACCAACGTCGTGCAACAATTATTATAATGATAGTCTATGGTGTTGCACTACAGCATGTTGCAACTGCGATGCAACAGTTTCAGTAAAATTCATCTTGGTTGGATTTTTTGCGACTGTCGTGTCGCAGTCGCAGCATGTTGTATGTCGCAGTGGGACACCATAGCCTATCATTATAAAAATTCTTGCGCGACATTGGTGCTGTGGAGGTCACTGTTAAATGGGCAGGGGCCACTATTAAAGAGGCGTTCACTGTGGATGTTACTGTTAAGGGAGCAGGCCGCTGTGGAGGTCACTGTTAAAGGGGCGGGCACTATGAAGCTTTTTGGTAAGCAAATGTATCACTTTTAAAGGGGAAGCTGCTGTGGAGGTCTCAGTTAAGGGGGCAAGGAACAGTGGGGGTCACAGATAAGGGGACAGTCCCCTATAGAGGTTAATGCTAAGGGGATGAGTGCTGTAGAGGTCACTGTTATGCAGGCAGGCCCCTGAGGAGGTAAACGTCAAGGGAGTCGGGTGCTGTGAAACTCACTTTTAAAGGGATGGGCTGCTGTGAAGGTCAAAGTTAATGGGATGGGCTGCTGTGGAGGTCCCATTTTAAGGAGACAGGGCACTGTGGGGGGGAGCTGTGGAGTTCACTGTTAAGGGGGCGGGGTGCTGTACAGGCCACTGTTATGGGAAATACTGTTGATGTCTTTTAACGACACACAGAAACATTAAATTAAATAGATGAAATATGTTCAGATACATTAAAACAACTCCCAGTTATCCTAAAAAAATAAACATAACTGGTATATGATTGGTATATGATTAAAATATCCTATTATTTATCCAGTATGGTGAACAACATATAAAGATTTTTTTGTAGTCTCTCATTAATTATATGGAAAATTACTTAGTGCCACTTAAAACTACGACTTGTTCCACAAAACACAGATACTGTATGTCGCCAGAAACATAAAATAAGTTATGGCTCCTGGAAGAAGTGGATGGAAAAACTAAAATGTCACCATCAAAATCTGCTTGATCCCTAGGGGTATTAAAAATAGTCTACTCTTGATTAATAATGTAATTCCGAGATATACTGTAAATGTCTTTATGTTATGTCCCACAGTTTTTACTCGTAATGTTCATTCAGAATGCTTATGTCAATGCTTCTGTGCAGGAAAGTTATGTGATTGGAAAACTAAGGAAATTAATACATTATATTCATAAAGATTACTTACCCTGACGTGATGGATAACTCGTTGTGACACATTCACTTTGTAGGTTTTTAAACCTAGCTCTTTTGCTATGCGTAGAATGCGATTTTGAGTCGGTCCCACATAGGCCCCACCAACATCCACATACTGAACGTCTTTGTTCTGTGCAGAAACGTAAAAAAAAAAAGCGAAATTATTACATGATGCAGTACACAATATAGTTATGATGCCTCCATTAACAAGGCTGATAATCAAACGATCCTTCAAAAGAGCATCTGGAAATATAAGACTCAGAGTTGTTCTCTTGAGTCTTTTAAAGGGAGTCTCTCAATTCATTGTAAAACTAAACACAATGCCTTGTAGGGCTAGCTCAGCTGAATGCAAGGATACTTTTCACTTCGGGTAGGTTCACATCTCCACTAACGGTAATCCGGTAGTCTGTTTTGGCAGAAGAACAGACTACCGGAGTTATTACGGGACATTTATCAAGACTGTCCTTCCCACACACCAGTCTTGATCCTATTTGCGCCTGAGTGAGATGCACAAAAGCCTCTGAATAAATAAAGAGCGTATCTGGCATTCAGTGCACCAGAAACTAATGTCTACGCCAGCTAGGAGCTGGCGCACCCTTCTGCTATAACTTACGTCAGTTTCTGACGCAATTTATAATAAATCAGTCTGGCCACACGAAGTCCCGTCCTCTACCGCTAACCCCCACCCCCTTTTCTTGCCGCATGGAAAAGCAAATTATGGCAAACTTACGGCATGCAGCGTAACTTGCAACTTTTACGCCACTATTGTGACATTCACTCTTTAGTAAATGTCCCTCATTGTCCAATAATGCAAGATACCGCTGCACATTACTGGATTCCCAAAGGCTTTCCAGCATAAATACCCTCTTTCTGCAAGACAAATTCTGCATGCAGCAGGAAAGCCAGCATTTATCCCGGAACGCTGCTGGTTGCCCGTCGGATACCATTATTGTCAATGGGATACTGGTGGTGCATGGCGATGTGCAGCAGAAAAAGTACATTTAATCCATATGCAAATTAACAGTTAAAGGGAATGTGTCGTCAGAAAATGACCTATTGTTTAGGTTGTAAAGTTCACGGTGTAAAAGAATTCCTGCACTCTATACCACCCACTTAGGCAATGCCCTAGGATAAAATACTGGATCTGTTCTGATTTTATTCTGAAGTTTCTCAATTCTAATGACAGTGTCCGCAGATGTCACTCCACTGAATGGCATAGAAATCTGAATAGTTACACTGGCCCTCACATGTGGTCTGTCCTTTCTACTGCCTTGTTTGCATGTTAGAATTCAACGTTTATGACCTAGGAGGATCAGGATAAAGAATATACAACATAGTAATGTTTAAAAGGGCTTATTAGCTCTCTTAAGATATACATGCATTCCCCATAAAATAGAAATACCAGGGAATTATTGCTTACAGCTCTGCATTGTGTGTGTATCATTTATTCTTCAGACTTCTACACCCAAGTGTCAACTTATTCATATAATTCCAGAAGGAATAACAGGGGGATGTCAAAAGAGTTCTAACAAAAAATTAAATTACTAAAATAGACATGTCAGCAGAGAGCACTTAACTGTGTAATGATTTATCAGTGGCAGCAGTCCATGGGGTCTTCTGGTAAAAGGTCTTACACATTAAGGGCCCTTGAAGATGGCCGTATGCGCTCCTAGACATACGGTCCGTGAGCGGGCCATATGTCCCAGAGCGGCATAGATCATGGGCACGGGAGCGCACAGCACGTCGGGCCGCTCGGGGGCTATTGTCCCGCACTCATATGATCTTATGAGTAAACCTGTATTTCTTTAAATGAAATACTCAAAATGTCACCAATATAGGTACACTATACTAGTTACCAGGGTAAATTAAACTAATCTCAAAAGGTAACTGTCTGAATGTATGTTATACAATTAAAACGTAACTTTAATTAAAGACTAGCAGAAAGACCCGGCTTCGCCTGGGTATATTTCATCTATTTATTTAATGTTCCTGTGTGTCGTTGCAGAGAGAAAGTCAATGCAGCTGACAGAAATTGATTTTTACCTTCATTTTTCCAATCCCTATTGGCTGCGGAGTGGGAGGGGGTGTGGTTTAATGGGACACGGGGGGGGGGTTAAGTCCTTCATTTCAGGGTGGCCTGAATTATAGGTTAATGCCATGGTAATTTGAGGAAACACAATGGGTAGCAGTGGAAGAAAATATTGCTTTGCGCAGGTATATTTAATCTATTTCATTTAATGTTTCTGTGTGTCGTTGCAGAGAGAAAGTCATCCTCCCTCCCATCCCTGCAGCTGACAGATGTTGATTTTTACCTTCAATTGTTCAATCTCCATTGGCTGCGGAGTGGGAGGGGTCATGGCCTGACTGAGTCGGGGGCGTGACGTTGCAAGACCTGGGGCGGGGTTTTAAGTCCTTCTTTTGATGGTGGCCAGAATTACAGGTCGATGCCATGGTAATTTATGAGGACACGCCATGGGTAACAGTGGAAGAAAACATTGCTTTGCACGGGTATATTTAATCTATTTCATTTAATGTTTCTGTATGTTGTTGCAGAAAGAAATCCAACTTCCCTCCCACCCCTGCAGCTGACAGAAATTGATTTTTACCTTCATTTTTTCAATCCCCGTTGGCTGCGGAGTGGGAGGGGGTGTGGCCTGACAGAGTCGGAGCGTGGTTTCGCGAGATCTGGGGCGGGGGTCAGAGTGGCATGAATTACAGGTCGATGACATGGTAATTTATGGGGACCCGCAATGGGTAGCAGTGGAAAAAAACATCTTTTATTAGTACTGAATGGTCGTAGTCTAAAATTAGTCAATTTCATCTACGATTTTTGTGTGTCGTTGCAGAGAGAAATTCACCCTCCCACCCCTGCAGCTGATTTTTTTCAATCCCCGTTGCCTGCGGAGTGGGAGGGGGCGTGGCCTGGCAGAGTTGGGGTGTGGATTATCAAGATGCTTCGAACGGTTGTAGTCTGAAATTAGTCTATTTCATCTAAAATTTTGTGCGTCATTGCAGAGAGAAATTCACCCTCCCACCCCTGCAGCTGACAGAAGTTTATTTTTCCCTTCATTCTTTCAATCCCTGTTGGCTGCGGAGTGGGAGGGGGCATGACCTGACAGAGTTGGGGGTGTGGCTTAGCAAAGCACTTCGCATAGGTGATTTAATCTATTTCATTTAATGTTTCTGTGTGTCGTTGCAGAATGGCTGCAGAGTGGGAGGGGGCGTGGTCTGACAGAGTTGGGGGCGTGACTTAGCAAGACGATTCGAACAGTTGTAGTCTATAATTAGTCTATTTTATCTAAAATTTTTGTGTGTCGTTGCAGAGAGAAATTCACCCTCCCACCCCTGCAGCAAACAGAAGTTTTTACCTTAATTTTTTCAATCCCTGTTGGCTGCGGAGTGGGAGGAGGCGTGACCTGACAGAGTCGGGGGCGTGGATTAGCAAGACACTTCGCATGGGTGTATTTAATCTATTTTATTTAATGTTTGTGTGTGTTGTTGCAGAAAGAAAGTCAACCTCCCACTCATCCCTGCAGCTGACAGAAGTTGATTTTTACCTTTATTTTTTCAATCTCTGTTGGCTGCGGAGTGAAAGGGGGTGTGGCCTGACATAGTTGGGGGTGTGGCTTAGTGAGACCTGGGGCGGGGGTTTTAAGTACTTCTTTTAGGGTGGCCTGAATTAAAGGTCGATACCATGCTTATTTATGAGCCCACGCAATAGGCAGCAGTGAAGGAAAACATCTTTTATTACTACTGAACTGTAGTAATAGAAAAACACATAAGTTATATTTATGGTAACCGGAATACCATATGAGATCCTCAGCTGCTGATAATTACCTGGTTGTTATGGAAACCTGCCCTCCCTGTGTGTGCCTTTGCAGAGAATGGCAGTTGGAGTTTAAAACCAAAGTTCCCAGTTGTAATGTTGGCTAATGGAAATCATATTTTGGGAATATCTCAGGAACGGTATGTCCTAGAGAGATGAGACCTGGTCTAAAACCTTCCCGGACACCTGATGTACCTGTGTGCCGAATTTGGTGAAAATCGATCCAGTAGTTTGGTCGCGCATAGAGAACAGACAGACAGACAGAAACTCATTTTTATATTATTACTAGCAGAAAGACCCGGCTTCGCCTGGGTAAATTTCATTTAATGTTTCTGTGTGTCGTTGCAGAGAGAAAGTCAATGCAGCTGACAGGAGGTGATTTTTACCTTCATTTTTTCAATCCCTATTGGCTGCGGAGTGGGAGGGGGTGTGGTTTAATGGGACACGGGGGGGGGGGGGTTAAGTCCTTCATTTCAGGGTGGCCTGAATTATAGGTTAACCCCTTCAGCCCCGGGCCTGTTTTCACCTTCATGCCCAGGCCATTTTTTGCAAATCTGACATGTGTCACTTTATGTGGTAATAACTTTGGAATGCTTTTACTTATCCAGGCCATTCTGAGATTGTTTTCTCGTCACATATTGTGCTTCACGACAGTAGTAAATTTTTGGCAAAATATTTCATTTTTATTTTTTAAAAAATACAAAATTTACCAAAAATTTTGAAAAATTTCCAAATTTCCAAATTTCAATTTCTCTACTTTCAAAATACATAGTAATACCTCCAAAAATAGTTATTATTTTACATTCCCCATATGTCTACTTTATGTTGGCATCATTTTATAAATGTCATTTTACTTTTTTGGGACGTTAGAGGGCTTAGAAGTTTAGAAGCCATTTTTCAAATTTTCACCAAATTTTCCAAAACCATTTTTTTAAGCACCAATTCAGATATAAAGTGATTTTGAGGGGCTTACATAATGAAACCCCCCATAAATGACCCCATTTTAGAAACTACACCCCTCAAATTATAAAAAACTGCTGTTACAAACTTTGTTAACCCTTCAGGTGTTCCACAAGAATTAAAGGAAAATGGAGGTGAAATTTCAAAATTTCAATTTTTTGGTAGATTATTCATGTTAATAATTTTTTTCTTGCAACACAGTAAGGGTTAACAGCAAACTAAACCTCAATATACATTGCTCTGATTCTGCAGTTTACAGAAATACCCCATATGTGGTGGTAAACGTCTCTATGGGTTTGTGGCAGTGGTCAGAAGGAAAGGAGCGCCATATGGATTTTGGAGGCAGATTTTGCTAGAATAGTTTTTAGGCACCATTTTGTAATTGAGAGACCCTGACGTACCCCTAGAGTGGAAACCCTCAAAAAGTGACCCCATTTTGGAAACTACACCCTTCAACAAATATATTAAGGGGGGTACTGACCACTTTGACCCCCTAAGTGTTTTACGGAATTTGGAAACACTTGGCTGTGAAAATGAAAAATTTCATTTCTTCCAATAAAATGTTGCTTTAGCCCCAAATTTGTTGTATTTTCATAAGGGGTAACAGGAGAAAAGCACCACATAATTTGTTACCCATTTTCTCCTGAATACGGCAACACCCCATATGTTGTGGTAAACTAATGTGGGGGCACATGGCAGGACTCAAAACAGAAGGAGCGCCATATGGATATTACAACACAGATTTTGATGGAATGGTTTGCGGGAGCCATTGATTTTTATTTTTTGGAGTTATTGTCTTATGTGGGGGCTCGTTTTTTGCGGGATGAGCTGATGTTTTCATTGGTACCATTTTGGGGTACATAAGACTTTTTGATCGCTTGGTATTACACTTTTTGTGAGTCAAGGTGAAAAAAATAGCTGTTTTGGCATAGTTTTTTAAAAAATTTTTTTACAGAATTCACCAGAGAGGGCAAATCATGTGATATTTTTATAGAGCAGGTTGTTACGGACATGGTGGTACCCAATATGTCTACCATTTTTATTTTTAGAAAGCTTTACACATTAGATGCATTTTTGAACAGAATAAAATCTTTATTTTGTGTTGCCATTTTCAGAGAGCCATATTTTTTTCAGTTTTTGGTCGATTGTCTCAGGTAGGGTATTGTTTTTGCAGTACAAGATGATGGTTTGATTGGTACCATTTTGGGTCAAATACGCCTTTTTGATCGCCTGCTATTACACTTTTTGTAAGGCAAGAGGGAAAAAAATGGTTGTTTTGGCATAGTTTTTTTTTTTTTTGCAGCATTCACCTGGGGGACCATCTCATGTGATATTTTTATAGAGCAGGTTGTTACGGACGTGGCGATACCAAATATGTCTAACTTTTTTATTTTTGGAAAGTTTTACACATTAGATGCATTTTTGAACAGAATAAAATCTTTATTTTGTGTTGCCATTTTCAGAGAGCCATATTTTTTTCAGTTTTTGGTCGATTGTCTCAGGTAGGGTATCATTTTTGCAGGACAAGATGACGGTTTGATTGGTACCATTTTGGGTCAAATACGCCTTTTTGATCGCCTGCTATTACACTTTTTGTGAGGCAAGAGGGAAAAAAATGGCTATTTTGGCATAGTTTTTTTAACAATTTTTTTACAGCATTCGTCTGGGGGGCCATCTCATGTAATATTTTTATAGAGCAGGTTGTTAAGGACGCGGCGATACCCAATATGTCTAACTTTTTTATTTTTGGAAAGTTTTACACATTAGATTTATTTTTGAACAGAATAAAATCTTTTTTTTGTGTTGCCATTTTCTAAGAGCCATATTTTTTTTATTTTTTGGGCGATTGTCTTAGGTACGGTATCATTTTTTGCGGGACGAGATGACGATTTTATTAGTACCATTTTGGGATAAATACGCCTTTTTGATCGCGTAGTATTACACTTTTTGTGGGGGAAGGTGACCAAAAAATGGCTGTTTTGGCACTGTTTTTATTTTTTATTTTTTACTGTGTTCACCTGGCGGGATGGATTATGTGATATTTTTATAGAGCTGGTCCATACGGACGCGGCGATACCTAATATGCCTACTTTTTCTTTTTTTTTCTTTTTTTAACATTTTTTTTACTTTATTGGGGGGAAAATGGCGTTTTTCTTTTTTTTACTTGAAACTTTTATTATTATTATTTTTTTAACTTTATTTTTTAACTTTTTTTTCACCTTTTTTTCAACTTTTGGGGGTCTGATCCCCTTTACAATGCATTACAATACTGTTGTATTGTAATGCATTGGCTGTAAGTGTATTACTCACAGTAATACACTTACAGCCTGCTTCTTGTGCGATCCTGGGGGCTGGATCGCACAGGCTCGCAGGGATGGCAGCCACGATGCCTAAGAAAGGCATTGGGCTGCCATCCAAGCCATCGGGTCCCCGTCACAGCAGCGCGGGGACCCGATGGCCCCCCCGCTCGCCATCCTGAATATGCGCACACCTCATGTGCCGCGGTCAGCGCTGACCGCGGCACATGAAGGGTTAATGCGCCGGCATCGGTGTTTTCACCGATGCTGGCGCATTCCCCAGGGGTCCGGCACCTGGGCACTGCCGGACCCCCGCCGCTGATCGGGCGGGCGCAGCTCCTGCACCCGCCCGATCAGCGCGCCGTACATGTACGGCGCTGGGCGGCAAGTCACGTCCCGCTGCGCCGTACATGTACGGCGCTGGGCGTGAAGGGGTTAATGCCATGGTAATTTGAAGAAACACAATGGGTAGCAGTGGAAGAAAACATTGCTTTGCGCGGGTATATTTAATCTATTTCATTTAATGTTTCTGTTTGTCGTTGCAGAAAGAAATCCAACTTCCCTCCCACCCCTGCAGCTGACAGAAGTTGATTTTTACCTTCATTTTTTTCAATCCCCGTTGGCTGCGGAGTGGGAGGGGGCGTGGCCTGACAGAGCCGGAGCGTGGTTTCGCGAGATCTGGGGCGGGGGTCAGAGTGGCATGAATTACAGGTCGATGACAAGGTAATTTATGGGGACCCGCAATGGGTAGCAGTGGAAAAAAACATCTTTTATTAGTACTGAATGGTCGTAGTCTAAAATTAGTCAATTTCATCTACGATTTTTGTGTGTCATTGCAGAGAGAAATTCACCCTCCCACCCCTGCAGCAAACAGAAGTTTATTTTTGCCTTTATTTTTTCAATCCCCATTGGCTGCGGAGTAGGAGGGGGCGTGACCTGACACAGTTGGGGGCGTGGCTTAACAAAGCGCTTCGCATAGGTGATTTAATCTATTTCATTTAATGTTTCTGTGTGTCGTTGCAGAATGGCTGCAGAGTGAGAGGGGGCGTGGTCTGACAGAGTTGGGGGCGTGACTTAGCAAGACGATTCGAACAGTTGTAGTCTATAATTAGTCTATTTTATCTAAAATTTTTGTGTGTCGTTGCAGAGAGAAATTCACCCTCCCACCCCTGCAGCAAACAGAAGTTTATTTTTGCCTTTATTTTTTCAATCCCCATTGGCTGCAGAGTGGGAGGGGGCGTAACCTGACAGAGTCGGGGGCGTGGATTAGCAAGACGCTTCACATGGGTGTATTTAATCTATTTCATTTAATGTTTCTGTGTGTCGTTGCAGAAAGAAATTCAACCTCCCACCCATCCCTGCAGCTGACAGAAGTTGATTTTTACCTTTATTTTTTCAATCCCTGTTGGCTGCGGAGTGGGAGGGGGCGTGGCCTTACAGAGTCGGGGCGTGGCTTAGCAAAGCGCTTTGCATAGGTGCATTTAATCTATTTCATTTAATGTTTCTGTGTGTCGTTGCAGAATGGCTGCGGAGTGAGAGGGGGCGTGGCCTGACAGAGACAGGGCGTGGATTAGCAAAAGGCTTCGAACGGTTGTAGTCTAGAATTAGTCTATTTCATCTAAAATTTTTGTGTGTCGTTGCAGAGAGAAATTCACCCTCCCACCCCTGCAGCAAACAGAAGTTTATTTTTATCTTCATTTTTTCAATTCCCGTTGGCTGCGGAGTGGGAGGGGGCGTGACCTGACAGAGTCGGGGGCGTGGATTAGCAAGACGCTTCGCATGGGTGTATTTAATCTATTTTATTTAATGTTTGTGTGTGTTGTTGCAGAAAGAAAGTCAACCTCCCACCCATCCCTGCAGCTGACAGAAGTTGATTTTTACCTTTATTTTTTCAATCTCTGTTGGCTGCGGAGTGAAAGGGGGTGTGGCCTGACAGAGTTGGGGGTGTGGCTTAGTGAGACCTGGGGAGGGGGTTTTAAGTACTTCTTTTAGGGTGGCCTGAATTAAAGGTCAATACCATGCTTATTTATGAGCCCACGCAATAGGCAGCAGTGGAGGAAAACATCTTTTATTACTACTGAACTGTAGTAATAGAAAAAAACATAAGTTATATTTATGGTAACCGGAATACCTTTAACAGTGTCAGTAAATAGAAATGGATGAGATCCTCAGCTGCTGATAATTACCTGGTTGTTATGGAAACCTGCCCTCCCTGTGTGGCTTTGCAGAGAATGGCAGTTGGAGTTTAAAACCAAAGCTCCCAGTTGTAATGTTGGCTAATGGAGATCATATTTTGGGAATATCTCGGGAACGGTACGTCCTAGAGAGATGAGACCTGGTCTAAAACCTTCCCGGACACCTGATGTACCTGTGTGCCGAATTTGGTGAAAATCGGTCCAGTAGTTTGGTCGCGCATAGAAAACAGACAGACAGACAGACAGAAATTCATTTTTATATTATTAAGAGATAAGAGATATTTAGAAAAATAAAGATCTACAAAATCAATAATATGTTCCCTTATAATGGATATGGACTAAAAAACAACAAGACAACAGCCGTGCACGATGGCACCTTCGATCCACCAAAGACACTATATCACCAGTTGAAACTAAGCAACATCAACATTCTTGGATGGTAGATATTTAGTGCACGGCGGCACAAAAAAGACCGAAAGGAATTAACCCAATAGTCCTACCACTTCCCAGTAGGTGAGGTCGATAATCCTTGGATTGGTCTTGAGTTCAGGTTGAGGAAATCCGGTATGGGTAGGTACGGGAATAGTGGTTAAAATAAACCTATAACTATCCCTAGAATGCCCTTTACGGGGGGGTGCTACAATGGCCCTGATAAAGCCTAACCATGGAGCACTCGCTCTGAAAAGGGCGATCCCATCCGGAACCTGTCCCTCCGATAGGAGACCCTGGATTGCCCTATAACAATTTCCCTACATGCACGTTTCGCAATACCAGACTGCTCATCAGGGGAAATGGGCTCAACAATAGGGTAGAAGGCGACCCAGTAAAATACATATATGGGCAGCCAAAATTAATGAAAAGCGTCCAGTAATCAAGGAGTAATAGGCAAGATCAATTGGGGAACCACATATTTTTAGAGGATTGTCTAAGAATTTAGATAAAGCAACCATAATTTAGTTGATCATTCAAACCCGTGGGGGTTGTTGTTTTCAGTAGGAAAATCCATCTTGCCTCTCTCTGCAAGATGGTACGGTCCCAATTGCCACCCCTACCTGGTGGCTTGACAAGCTCTATGCCAACAAACCTCAGACACCTAACATCACCATTGTGCTCCTCATGTATGTGGCGAGATACAGCCGTGTCTCTCTGATTATCCACGTCACATAGATGTTCCCCTATGCGTCTACGAAGTTCCCGCTTTGTCTTGCCAATATATTCCATGTTACATTTACATGTTATTTTGTAGACCACTCCCCGGGTACGACAATTGATAAAATCCTTAATCTCAAAAGTACGCCCCAGGTTAGAACTGTGGAAAGTTCTAGTCTGTTCTAGGGCCTTACAGGCCACACAGCCACTACATCTAAAACACCCCTTGAGGTTCTGAGTCAACCAGGTGCTTTTAGGTGATGTCGGGACATAGTGGCTGTGTACCAGAAGGTCCCTCAGGCTGCTTCCTTTCCTGAAGGTAATTTGGGGGTAATCCTCAATCACTGCCTTAATGTCCGGGTCCATTAAGAGAATCGGCCAGTGTCTCTCAAGGGCCGATCTGGCTTGTGCCAAGGCCCCATCAAAGGTGGTAATGAACCGGATTTTGGGGTCACCTATCTCTTTCTTTTTAGGTACTAGAAGCTCCGTCTGATCCCTCCCTTTAGCTTTTTGGAAGGCAGATCTGAGAATATGATCGGGGTAACCCCTAGACCTAAACCCATCCCTCAAATCATTAGCTTCTTTTAAAAATTGACGTTCATCAGAACAGTTACGACGCAAGCGCAGGTGCTGCCCCAAGGGGATCCCCCTCTTAAGAGGTAGTGGGTTGCTGCTCTGCCAGTGGAGGACGGAATTGGTGGCCGTTGGTTTACGAAAGATGGTACTACCAAGTTCACCCGTGGCAGTTTTATAGATAGATAAACCTGTATTTCTTTAAAACAAAAATTCCTTTACACCGTTACAGGGCACTGGATCTCACAGCAAACATTCAGATGACAGTGGAATCATTCTACACATACTTAAAGAGTAACTAAACTTATACTAACTTTTAATATGTTGTCCCTAAACCCCTAAAAAATATTTTTCTAATATACTTTATTTATTAATTTTCTATTTTTACCATATTTTTTCATCCCTAAATCGCTGATGCGCTAAAACTCAGTTCTCCGTACACTGCTGAACGAAGTGCTGACTTGCATTTCTTTTAGGTGAGCGGAGCAGGCAGAAGCAGGAGCCCACTCCACTCAGCTAATCCTGGCATAGTACATGGGTACAGGGTATCCATGTGCTATGTCAGCAGTTAGTAATAGTCCACGGAGCACGGGCAATATGCGCTCCTGCTCGTACTCCCTGCGCTGCTGTAGCCCCATTCATAAAATGAGTACTTCGTACACCTGAAAGCTCAGCAGTGTATGGAGAACTGAGTTTTAGCGCACCAGTGAATGGTGCCCTTTAGGGATGAAAAAGTGTGGTAAAAATAGAAAATTAATAAATAAAGTATAATAGAAAAAAAGATGTTTTAGGGGGTTAGGGACAACATATTAAAAGTTAGTATAAAACTTTAGTTACTCTTTAAAATGTTCTATACAGTTTACCTAAGGACCCATGGATTGCTGCCACTGATGAACTAGAAAAACATGAAAGACTGGAAAGGTTTACCACAAGTAGTGCCAGTTAGTAGGCTCAACCCCAAACTTTACTTCAATCCTACAGGAGCCCTGGCATCTGTTATCTGTGCAGCATTACATCAGCCTACTCAATCCTCTCTCTTCAGGGCACCTGACATAATGGATGTTTGGTTATGTGCCACACCTTCCTGCCTATGTACAATCCCAAAGCTTTAGCAATAGGAAAACATATATTTGTACAGTTTCAGCCAGTAGATAGAAAATATAAAAACAGACTCCTCAGTTCTCATTCGGGTATGACCACATGGTCAGGTAAACCAGGAGTCAATTCAATACTTTCTCTCCTTCTATGGTCCACTCCTGTTTCTACCTTCCAAAACTGCATCAGGAAAACTGATTGTGTCTGTACCCTTACCCTTCAACGGCTAACCAAAAGAATGGTGCACTGTTCCTTTTTATGCGACCAACACTCTGATTTCCAACTGACACACAACTGGACGTCAGTTACTTCTCCATCCACTCATATGAGACTTACATTGAGATTCCCATAAGAATACATAGAGAAACTGGCTTCCTTTTCACATATAAAATGCTGAGTTATTTGGACAGAGTGCTGGTCACATAACACAGCTGAGGATCAGAAGAGAGGTTATAACTCACAAATACAGTTACTACTACTAACACTGAAAATTAAATACAAATATTTTCTTTCTTTCTTGCTGTCAACACAAATGATATGACCTCCTATATAGAAAGGTAATCCATTGCCAGTTTACTGCTGCTGTGAGGGGAATATTATCTGAAGGGTAATTCTCATGACAACAATAGACACAAAATTGGGATAACGCTATGACAGCTCTATTGCTCTCTTGATAGGCCTAGATGATGCCTACAGAAAAGCACTACATCAATTAGTGTAATGTGTGATGCTCTAATTCAGTCATTACAGCAGGCTTTCTCGAGTCACTGAGGTATTCTGCGTGCAAAAGTTGATTGAGACTGTCTGCCATGCTAAAAGCCCAAGGAAAGAAGAAGTTAAAGAGCCAGGACAGAAATTAGAATATATGAAGTGACTTCAAATAATTACTGTATATCCAGAAAATTATCCACCCATTTTTTTTCGCAAAAAAAAAAAATAAATAATACACAGAATATCCACAATACCGTAGGTTATTAAAATTGACAAATTTGATGGAAGTGTCCATTAATGTATTTCCCTTTTAAGTCCTCAGTCACATCTGTGGTGAGAGTTAGGATATTGCACTGAAATGGGGTAGAAATATCCCATTAGCAAAACACTCCTAGCATCATAGTCCTACGTTTCAGATGTATTCAAGAGGAGACGCTTTAGCAGTGTATTTCCTGACTGTTCGTACACATTCCTACTCAGTTCAGCCAAGCATGAATATGTCGTGAATAGGATAGCAGAGAATGACACCTCTGATGGGCAGTTTTTCCCTGCAAACACAAAAGGATAAGGGATGTGGAAAACTGAATTAGACTCATCGGTAATTTCTTTTTCATGAATTCTACATGATGGGACTTACACTGAGATGACCCTCCTCAGCTGCTCCTAAGTTTCTTACTTGAATCGGACAGTCTAGGAGCATCTACAGCACCAACGATCAAATACACATAACCCTATAATCTTGTACAAAAGAAGGAGCCCTTCCCCTGGGATACAATTTTCCCTATTAATTTAGATACAGCTCTGGAAAAAATTAAAAGATTATTCAATTTTTTTCTTAAATCAGCATCTCCACATGTACGGCAGCCATTCAATTCCAGTGTTTGTTGAATTTCATCACAGGCACACATAATTCTACTTATTGAGGTGCCAATTAGGTGATCACCTAAACCAAATCTTATCTAACAGTATAAAAACCCGTCCTGTACCCTCACTTTTCTCTTGTTATAGAACAAAAAAATATTGATTTCGAAATATTAGTCGAAATATTAGTTCTGTGTGGTTTAAAAATAAATATGATCTAGTTTTCTAAGCATTATTTGAGTTTTCATATTATTATAATTATTATTCTTATCCATAGGATCCTTTAAAGATCCTATATACTTAGAGGACAGTAATGAGGAAAAATAGTTGCGATCACCTGTGTCCCGCTTAATGGAGGCACGGACCATAAGCCCGGATCAGGCAAGATTAAAGTCCAAAAAAAGTTTAAAAAGTCCAGCTTCCAATAAAAAGTGTTGCATCCTTATTCTTAAAAAATCATGAATAATAAAATCCAAGTGTGACATCATACAGACAGGAGAGCGTTTTAGTCTACTTGTTTCAGATACCAAAATGACCCATGAGTAAGCATGTCATAGATTTTATTATCCATGATTTTTGAAGAATAAAGATGCAACTCTTTTTAATGGAAGCTGGACTTTTTCACTTTTTTTGGACAGTGCATAATATTCTTGGACAAATTAGCTAGGGATACATCAACCTTAGGACAAATAATCAACACAGACCAACATTCCTTGTCAAAGGGAGTCTACAACTGATCGTTCTAGGAATAAACAGTTTCCTGTCAGGAGTCTTCCACTTATACTTTATTAAAGAGTGGAGAATTTTATTCACAGGGAATTAGGGTTGTACCGGGTATCAAATTTTCGATATCCAATCGATACTTTTGTACCAAGATCAATACAATACCAAGATTTGCTATTTTCCAATACTAGGCTGCGCAACTGCGCTGCTTTTCTAGTTTATTTGTCATGTTCTGCAATTGTGATATCTGATGACACAAGAGCAAATAGGAAAGACACATAAGGAGATGATGTTATGTTATGTTTTGTTGGTTGTTTTTGTTTGTTTTGTTGTTTTTTTGTATTTGGATTCTGGCTTTAGTTACCCTTTAAGGGAAGGAATTAAAACCTTGGCAATGTTAGCTGTGCAGTTTGCACATAACTTTTTAAAGCAAGATTCTGGAAGATTTGCTGAACAAATCATACATTTATGGAGTTTAAGTGCAGTTTTATGGGATCATTTATCAAACTGGTGTAAAGTAGAACTGACTTAGGCTACTTTCACACTAGCGGCAGTCCGGATCCGGCAGGTGAAGGGTGCCGCCGGATCCGAACTGCCGCAGGGACATGTTACATGAAGTGCTGGTGATACTTCATGTAATATACTGAACTGGTTCAATATAGATATGGTCAAAGCTAAGTTAAACAAAGTAAAGGTGAATAAGGCTCCAGGACCGGATGGGTTACACCCAAGAGTTCTTAAGGAACTTAGTTCAGTAATTTCTTTGCCCTTGTATATAATATTCAAAGATTCTCTGGTGACTGGCATAGTGCCGAGGGACTGGCGTAAAGCAAATGTGGTGCCCATCTTCAAGAAGGGCTCTAGGTCATCCCTGGGGAATTGCAGACCGGTGAGCTGAACGTCCATTGTGGGGAAACTTTTTGAGGGTCTATAAGGGACTATATACAGGAATATGTTTTGGATAATAGTATTATAAGTGATAACCAGCATGGTTTTACTAAGGACAGAAGCTGTCAGACTAACCTGATTGGTTTTTATGAAGAAGTGAGTAGAAGTCTGGATAGAGGGGCGGCTGTGGATATTGTGTATTTGGACTTTGCAAAAGTGTTTGACACGGTCCCTCATAGACGTCTGACGGGTAAATTAAGGTCGGTTGGATTAGAAAATCTACTCTGTAACTGGATTGAGAACTGGCTGAAGGAGCGTACTCAGCGAGTGGTGGTGAATGATTCCTACTCTGAATGGTCCCCAGTTATAAGTGGTATACCCCAAGGTTCAATGCTGGGTCCACTTTTATTTAATTTATTTATTAATGATATAGAGGGAGGAATGAACAGCACTGTTTCAATTTTTGCAGATGACACTAAGCTTTGTAGTAGAGTCCAGTCTATGGAAGATGTGCAGAAGTTACAAGCTGACTTGGACACACTGAGTGTTTGGGCATCCTCTTGGCAGATGAGGTTCAATGTGGATAAATGTAAAGTTATGCATCTGGGTACTAACAACTTGCATGCCTCCTATGTCCTAGGGGGAGTAACACTGGGGGAGTCACTTGTAGAGAGGGATCTGGGTGTCCTTGTAGACCATAGACTGGCAGAATAGCATGCAATGTCAATCGGCTGCTTCTAAGGCCAGCAGGATATTGTCATGTATTAAAAGAGGCATGGACTCGCGGGACAGGGATGTCATATTACCACTGTATAAAGCATTAGTACGGCCTCATCTGGAATATGCTGTTCAGTTCTGGGCTCCAGTTTATAGGAAGGATGTCCTGGAGCTGGAAAGGGTGCAGAGACGGACAACTAAACTGATAAGGGGCATAGAGCATCTTAGCTATGAAGAAAGATTGAAGGAGTTGTTTGTTTAGTCTTGAAAAGAGACGTATAAGGGGGGACATGATCAACCTGTATAAGTATGTAAATGGCCCATACAAAAAATATGGTGAAAAACTGTTCCAGGTAAAATCCCCTCAAAAGACAAGGGGGCACTGCCTCCGCCTGGAGCAAAGGTTCAGACTCCAGGGGAGACAAGCCTTCTTTACTATAAGAACTGTGAATCTGTGGAACAGTCTACCGCAGGAGCTGGTCACAGCAAAGACAGCTGAGGGCTTCAAAACAGGCTTAGATAAATTCTTAGAGAAAAAGAAGGTCACCACATATTAAGAAATGTAGAGTCATGTCTTAAGGTTACCCGTCCCCCTCCCCTTCATCACTCCTACCCCTTCCCTTGGTTGTGATGGACATGTGTCTTTTTTCAACTGTATTAACTATGTAACTATGTGTGGGGCCGGAACCGCGTTCCGGCCCCACACATGTCACACAGTACCATATACAGACATACATACATACACACACATACACACAAACACATACATACTTACATACTCCAGGCAGGCCGGCAGGCCGCACGTCTTCACGCCCAGGAGGCGCGCAGCTATGACGATTCCCCACAGCGCCCTCTGCTGGAGTATGTAAGTATGTATGTGTCTGTCTGTATGTGTGTGTATGTATGTATGTATGTATGTATGTCTGTCTGTCTGTGGTGACGGATCCGTCCTGAACTCCATTGAAAGTCAATGGAGGGCGGATCCGTTTACCATTGTGGTCACACTAAATGGATCCATCCCCATTGACTTGCATTGGGGGTAATTCCGGATCCGTCTTGGTGCGGATGCCTGGACCGGAGAGAAAACCGCAGCATGCTGCGGTTTGTTCTCCGGTCTGAAGACGGAACGGAATGCTTTCAGGAGCATTCCGTTGTCTTCAGTTCAGTTTTGTCCCCATTGACAATGAATGGGGACAAAACGGAAACGTTTTTTTCCGGTATTGAGCCCCTATGACGGAACTCAATACCGGAATTTAAAAACGCTAGTGTGAAAGTAGTCTTAGTTGCCCATAGAAACCAATCAGATACCACCTTTCATTTTTGACAGCAAATGAAAGGTTGAATCCGATTGGTTGCTATGGGCAACTAAGCCAGTTCTACTTTACACCAGTTTGATAAATGATCCCATTAGACTTACTGAACTGCACTCCTACAGCCAGTCATTTAGAGAGAAAAGTAACAAATACAAAATAAATATTAGCAGTTAGCATCACGGTTCCAGTGCACTGAGCAGTCTCAGTACGATCTCATACTTCAGGCATGTTTGCAGAGACAAAGTACCACCATAATGGCTCCTTTTATACAATTCTTACCTCTAGACCTCAGATCGGAGGGTGTCATCTACCTGGAATCTGGCTCCAGAATCTGCAGCCAATAGTCACAAGCGCAATCTCACAGAAGAAGAACCTAGACATGTACCAGGCATTTACACAAACCATGCAACATCGGGCTCCCAGTGACGTCATCCGCAGGAGCTGAACTTATCGGGTAGCATTGGCTGAAGAGACCAGCGGGACTCCCTGAATGTCTGGTCACCATGCGGCACCTGACAGCCTGGCGCAACATGGGGCATGTGGGTGGTGAGGCACATCCAAGGCCCCTAGATGCAGGCCTCCCTTTTTTCCTCCTTGAAGGGACATGAGGACACTGAGGAGGATCTAATTTATTCCTCCCGTACCTACCTGGTGGGAGGAGGGTCATCTCAGCCTAAGTGCTGCCGTGGAGGATGATTTCTGATCTTCCTCTCCCCTGCCATCAGCCGTCAGGGGAGAGTGAGAAATCCTCCATACAGATTACATGGTTAGCTGATACCACCAAAATCTGTGAGTTCTTCCCACATCCTGTACACCTAATGTGCATGGCCTGCTGTAGGCATTCAGGCCACTATGTATTACTAGCTGTATATATGCTGGGAACAGCACACAAATGCAACTAGTAATAGGAGCATAAACTATTGGCAACAATATGAGATTGTTTAGTATCCCTAATTTACATTACTAGCAGGTCCTCATACTTGCTTGGTTTAGTATCCCTAATTTAAGTTTCCTAGCAGGTCTTTTTACCTGCTTGCCAGCACTGCAGTCCATAGTACTAGCTATATGTGTGTGCTGTTTCCAGCATATTTGCAGGTAGTAATATACAGTGCCTACAAGTAGTATTCAACCCCCTGCAGATTTAGCTGGTTTGATAAGATGCAAATAAGTTAGAGCCTTCAAACTTCAAACAAGAGCAGGATTTATTAACAGATGCATAAATCTTACAAACCAAAAAGTTATGTTGCTCAGTTAAATTTTAATAAATTTTAAACATAAAAGTGTGGGTCAATTATTATTCAACCCCTCAAACCACCAGAATTCTGTTTGGTTCCCCTAAAGTATTAAGAAGTAGTTCAGGCACAAAGAACAATGAGCTTCACATGTTTGGATTAATTATCTGTTTTTCCAGCCTTTTCTGACTATTTAAGACCCTCCCCAAACTTGTGAACAGCACTCATACATGGTCAACATGGGAAAGACAAAGGAGCATTCCAAGGCCATCAGAGACAAGATCGTGGAGGGTCACAAGGCTGGAAAGGGGTACAAAACCCTTTCCAAGGAGTTGGGTCTACCTGTCTCCACTGTTGGGAGCATCATCCGGAAGTGGAAGGCTTATGGAACTACTGTTAGCCTTCCACGGCCTGGACAGCCTTTGAAAGTTTCCTCCCATGCCGAGGCCAGGCTTGTCCGAAGAGTCAAGGCTAACCCGAGGACAACAAGGAAGGAGCTCCGGGAAGATCTCATGGCAGTGGGGACATTGGTTTCAGTCAATACCATAAGTAACGTACTCCACCGCAATGGTCTCCGTTCCAGACGAGCCCGTAAGGTACCTTTACTTTCAAAGCGTCATGTCAAGGCTCGTTTACAGTTTGCTCATGATCACTTGGAGGACTCTGAGACAGACTGGTTCAAGGTTCTCTGGTCTGATGAGACCAAGATCGAGATCTTTGGTGCCAACCACACACGTGACGTTTGGAGACTGGATGGCACTGCATACGACCCCAAGAATACCATCCCTACAGTCAAGCATGGTGGTGGCAGCATCATGCTGTGGGGCTGCTTCTCAGCCAAGGGGCCTGGCCATCTGGTCCGCATCCATGGGAAGATGGATAGCACGGCCTACCTGGAGATTTTGGCCAAGAACCTCCGCTCCTCCATTAAGGATCTTAAGATGGGTCATCATTTCATCTTCCAACAAGACAACGACCCAAAGCACACAGCCAAGAAAACCAAGGCCTGGTTCAAGAGGGAAAAAATCAAGGTGTTGCAGTGGCCTAGTCAGTCTCCTGACCTTAACCCAATTGAAAACTTGTGGAAGGAGCTCAAGATTAAAGTCCACATGAGACACCCAAAGAACCTAGATAACTTGGAGAAGATCTGCATGGAGGAGTGGGCCAAGATAACTCCAGAGACCTGTGCCGGCCTGATCAGGTCTTATAAAAGACGATTATTAGCTGTAATTGCAAACAAGGGTTATTCCACAAAATATTAAACCTAGGGGTTGAATAATAATTGACCCACACTTTTATGTTTAAAATTTATTAAAATTTAACTGAACAACATAACTTTTTGGTTTGTAAGATTTATGCATCTGTTAATAAATCCTGCTCTTGTTTGAAGTTTGAAGGCTCTAACTTATTTGCATCTTATCAAACCAGCTAAATCTGCAGGGGGTTGAATACTACTTGTAGGCACTGTATAGTGGCAGGCTATATGAAGAACGATGCTGAAGTAAATCAGCCAAGTCTTAATAAATCCGTTAATTAAGTATGGTATAAAGGTTTCCAGTGCCATTGAGATGACACCAGTTAAATCTGCAGTTATCTTGAGTTCCAAGATATACTGTAGTGCAACATCTCATCAGAAATTACCTTCTGCATTCTAAAGGTTGCTAAACGGTATGACTGTAATTTTGAAGAACTGGATTTTAGACCAAAGGCTGATATTTCTGTTGTTTTGGAATTTATTGAAGAAAATTGAGAACCAGAAAAATACACAAATATCCTCCTGTTTTGGTACTGCAATACACTAAAAGAAACACTTTGCCATAAATTCATCATAAATAAAGTGAACATGTTGCAATAAAAAGGTTGTTTTGTTTTTTTGTTTTGTTTTTTTTTTCTCACAGCATTGATCTGTTCATCTCCTACTGTTTTATAAAATGTTGCCTGTGGATCAGATTGCATGTTCAACATGAAGGATTCCCTTTAGAGAGAACATGTATTCACAGTCCATAAACAAATTGGTTATTGTAAATTAAGCCTCTCCACTAGGAGCAGTCAAATTCATGTATTCGTCAAATCACATACTTACTCTTATAGTATGTGTTCTGCCTCCAACTCTGTCTCTTGCCTCAAGCACCACAACACTCAGTCCGGATTCCACAAGTAGCTTAGCAGCAGTAAGACCTAAAATGGTAACAGTAAAGTTTTTAAAACATAAGACACTGACTCATCTTTACTAATAAAATCTAAAAGTAATACAGTGTATACTTAAGACAGTCTTAACCTGTGCCAGATTTATCACAGTAGCTGATGGGATGATAAATCAGGCCTACTTGTATAATGGGGTAATGTATCAATATGTGACTTTTTGGCCTTTTATTGTTGAGTGTCTGCTTGGTTTGAAGCCAGTTTTTGCGACAAATTTACAAAGTGTTTCATGACATTTTTAAAATTTGTTGCACAAAATACCTAGGGATTTTAGCAGTCTAAAATCTAGGCATAACTATTACGAAGGTTCCTTCAGTTTGTATGCCACCAGGGGACTGGGGTACACTTGCGACTTTTTTGGCAACATTTTGCAATCAGTTGCAATGATAAATGTGGCTAAAAATGTAGCTCTGCCCACAAAGCAATTGACCACCTCTTAGTAAATGTAAACTGCAGAGCGTGGTGCAAATTACACTTAAAGTGCCACAATGTTATCATTTTTTCTCAAATACCTACTCCACTGACAAAATCGGCAAAATCACTCCATTTTTGTGGATGCAGAGCACTTGATAAGTTACCCATTAAGTTTACACTACCTATTTGTTGGCTTGGTATAATCCCAAAAAAGTGCCAAAAGTTTGGTACATTTTTGGCACATGGTGCCATATTTTGACACACCCCTTCCCCATTAAGCCACAACCTTTTCAGCTAAGCCACAACCCATTGTTGGACGCGTTGTGCAAAGGATAGAAAAGTGTCTAAAACAGGTAATAAATGTGGTACAAAGCACATATGTCAAAGGATAGATGCAAAATGTGCACACCAGATGCTCAAAACAAAGGATCGTTTTTTGTTTTTTTTCCTGATGAAAAACAAAAAAGAGATGTGAACAAAGCCTAACTGGCATTTACGGAAAGAGGCATACAAGAAGGAACTAGGACTGGAATGTTTGGAAGAAACATTCCCTAATCGCCTGTTATTTCCAAACAAAAGCTCTACAGTTTAGTAAATGTTCTGAATATAAATGAAGTTGTTAACAAAATACTGAGCCAGTGCCAAATAACATAAACATTAATGAGGTTGTCCAACCCTTTACACATGATGGCCTATCCTCAGGAAAGCCAAGTTCACACTTCAGTTACTTGCTCAGTTATTTCTATTAGTGATTGTGAGCCAAAACCAGGTGTGGGTCAAAATCACAGAACAGGTGCAGATCTTTCCATTATACCTGATCTCTGTGTAGGCTTTACTACTGTTTTTTGGTTCACAATAACTGATGGAAATAACTGACCAAATAACTGAAATGTGAACTCAGCCTTAGGGCTCATGCACACGAACGGTACGGTCAGTGCCCGTGCTGTGCAATTTGCGGTCCACAACGCACGGGCACTGACAGTGGGGCCGCTGCATTCGGATCGGGGACACATTCACTTGAATGGGGTCCGCGATCCGCATCCGAAAGTCTGCACCGCAAAAAAAGTAATGCATGTGCTTTTTTTCGTCATGGAGGAGCAGAAGAAGATTCCAGTTGCAACCCGTGAAGCTCTAGTAAACTCCATGCCCAAGAGAGTTATCCGAAACTAGCAAATGCTCCCCCATATGCCAGGCCCCTCATACTGATTCTACTTACCTGGCTCCCAGTGCCACTGCTGGTCCCCACACTGCCGATGCTGCATCTCCCCGTTTGCGGATGAAAACATCTGGTGTCGGGGGAAGGGGCAGCCAACAGCAGGCAGTGACGGGGACTAGCCTCCCTAGTGTCACCTGCCATACTAGGGAGGTTCGTCCCCGTCACAGCCTGCAATTGGCTGCTCCACCCGACACTGGATTTTTTAATCTGTGCATGGGGAGAAGCAGCAGCGGTGGTGCTGGAACCAGGAGCAGGGAGTGGGAAGCCAGGTAAGTAGAATCAGTGTGAGGGGCCCAGCATATGGGAGAGCATTTTTTAGTGTTGATAACCCCTTTAAGGCACTTCTGGAAAATAATGGTGACACACACAAAATATTGACACTTTGGGCACAATTTGGACATTTTCGCTTAGGGGTGTACTCATTTTTGTTGCCAGCGGTTTAGACATTAATGGCTGTGTGTCAAAGTGTCATACCTTCAGTGCGAATCAGATGCGGAAAAAAAATAAGTTCCCGTGCATTAGCTAGAGATGAGCAAAGTTCAATTCGGCTGCTTCACCGAATTTCTCAAAGAAATTTGCTTTGTGAAGAATTACTTGTCATAAAGCGTATAGCTTTGTAAGCGGTAAGTAGCAATGACGGCAGTCCCCAGTCATTGAACCCCTCAGATGCCGTGTTCATCGCTGATTGCAGCATCTGAAATGACCATTGAGGGCTGTCAGGGGTTAATCTGTTAAAAAAAAAAAAAAAAAAACACTTTATCCATTTGATCGTGAAGAGCCTGGCTATCTTGCTTGAAGATCCAGCGCGAAAGCTTGAGCAGTGTGTGGGGATGTCATACGTCACCATGCACGAAATTTCCCGCGGGCTCTTCAATCAAGATGGCTGCGGCAGACTCTTTGCATGCAAATGGATGAGGTGACTATGATTTTTTTTTTTGTTTTACAACCATTTTAGGGAAAATTGATTAATTACCACAAAGCACAAGGAAATTCAGCTTCGCTCTGAATTGAATTTTCCCTGCAAATTTCAATTCGCTCAACACTAGCATTAGCCCTTGGGCATGCTACTGGTGCATGCGTGAAATTGTTTGTGTAGTGAGGGGACAGAAATCCAACCAAGCACAGAGATTGTACACATCCAGGGGTTTGCAGAAGATTGCAAGTAGAAGTGCACCAGAAATTTGAAACATTGCAGGAACTAAACTAATGTAACATCGCAAAAACAGTCTGAGATGGTAAAATAACTTTACACAAGCAAGATCATGCACTTTGTTCAGCAAACACAGGTTTGCTATAAGTGAATGGGGCTAAGCTGCAATGTCGCATACAACTTTTGTACAGGTGTGCTGTTTTTAGAAAAGTAGCCAAGTTTTTCTAATCCCAGACAACCCATTCCAACAAATAGATCCGTTTCACATGCTTAATATAGTCCACCAGTGTAAACACAGAGGATATGTGGGGGCAGGCTAGAAGAAACCAAGAGACATTTCTCTGTGTGCATAGTTCATGGTAGCTGTGTATAAAGAATGCCTTTTCTGCATAAACCACAAGATATTTGAAAAACTTGAAGAAAACCAGGATTCAATGGCATTAAATGTACACAATTCTACTCTAAGTATAGTTCTCGCAGATGATATTTAAAGCAACCCTCCAGTTCACATTAAGGCTTAATTCAGACGCCCGTAGAGCATGGTCCATGAAAACCAATGACGCAGTGCGCTCCTGCCCTCAGAAGGAGCACGGTCCGGGTTTTCACAGATGTCTGAATTAAGTCTAACTGACGAACTAATAAAACACTTAATACCCTCCTTTTCAGAATTTCAGCTGCAGATCCATCAGTTCCTGGGCTCCTTCTGTCATCCTTTAGGGCTGCACCACTTCTGAGATTACCTGATGGATACTGTGCATTTGGTAACCTGAGGCACTTCCTCCTGACCTCGGATTGGTCAGCACAAAAAGGAAACCTTGGACTTCTGATGAACACTGCATCAGAAGTTGTGAGGCCAGCTTGGGTGGCAGAAGAGGAGCCCAGAAATCAGCAGATTTGAAGCTGAATAGATGAAAAGGAGATCACCATGTGTTTGCTTGTGATTTTTTATTTTTTTTTATTTTTTTTATGAATCAGAGGACCTGTCATCAATTTTAACAGATGTATTTTGTATACCTTGCTTTATACCTGGAAGCCCTCTCGTCATTGTGGTTGTTTTATTTTTTCTGTGTGACCACCCTGTTCCCAGGACATGTCACCCCTTAATTCTGAGGCCATATATCATAATTCACTCTAGTTTGCCATTGGGGTGATAATGACCACAGCAATGCGCCTGAAGTGGAGTCTGCATGTTCATTATGATGCTGTCCAACCATTGTGGATAGAATCAGAACTTCCTGGCTGTGTGGTCTTGTGAGATATTGGTAGGCCTTGCAAGATCACACTTGGCCGAGTTGGTCTGACACTGTACGCAATGACTGGACAATGTCAGAACGACCATGCACACTTCACCTTTGGAAAACTGCTGTGATTATCATATAGGACACCAGAACTAAGGAGGGACATATGCAGGCAATGAAGGAGGAGTCACAATGAAAAAAAATAAAATCACAATACTCAGGGGGCCACCAGGAACAAAGCCATGTAGGCTAATTACTATTTTTGACTTATGGCTGAATAAAGTGGATAGCGATAGATGTGCAGAATATCTAATAGGTACATTTACACATATACACCGACCAAGAAAGCAATTATCAGGGGACTGTTCCTTCCCTATAACTCCCTGCTCATCAGTGGAAGAGTGATTTATATGCATCAATCTCCGTCACTGTATGAGGATAAACGATAGCTACCGCCATCACTCATCCTCATACAGATTCATTCTTTCTGGGCAGTAGATTGCTATTTACACCACAATGCTGCCCAGAAATAATGATTTAATGTTCTGCATCGAAGATCGTTTAACCCAATGAACGAACATTTTGCTCATTCTTCAGGTAATCGTAAGCGCATGTACCCGGGTCTATTAATGGGAACGAGCCTTCCTAGTAACATTCCTTCCTGATAATCAGCCCGACAACTGTGCTGTGAAAATCTGCCTTTAGGCAGGGATGCACTGTAAGATTCCAATAATCTGCAGTCTCTGCACAGTCCATTCCTTATGTTGTGTTGTAAGAGTTTAAATGCTCTATGCTCCAAGTGCACTCGGCCTCTATCCTTTATCCTAGCCATTATCCTAAATGTCATACACACAACACAACTCTCCCTGAAGAGCTGTTATAGCTAATAGCATTAGGGTGGCTGTGCCAAAATAAAATATCTGAAGAGAGACAAGTAGGGATAAGTTTACAATCTTGGGCCCCTGGACTCCAGAGTTGTGTCACATATAGGCAAGATCAGCGTCATGAACGTGCCTGCATCAGGTTGCGGTTAGACTTTCAAAAGTGACATAATTTGACATGTTTTTTTCTTGGTTTGGTTGCTGTTTACCACACCCCTTCCCCTCAGCTGTTGCAGGTGTGGTGATTGTCTTTCCCCTATTTATCCCTTCCTCTCCCAGTATCCCTTGCGGTTTATACCTTCTGCTGACATTGTTGTGTGTGGTGTGGATCTCAGCTGAGATCCGGTTGCTGCAATATCTGCATTAAGATAAGTGTCATTTTCCCTTTTGTGTTTATCCTACTTTTCCCTGTTGTGGTTTTGCCTTCTGGAGTCTCCTGTTCGTCCGTCCTTTTGGAGGAACGGGTTGACTCCTTCCCCTGTCACCAGTGGCAGGGTTCTCTAGGGTGAGGTGTTATTAGGTTCCTGTGTATGAACTCTCCTACCACTAAGGCCTGTTCATACTGGTAGTCAGTCAGGGCCTAGTTTCAGGGTTTCCTGCAGGAGGTGACCGTTTCCCTTGTTTGGTCCTTTTCCCTTCCCTCTTACGCTTGTTGTGGCTATACCCTCTACACCAGAGCGTGACAATCAGAGCTTACACATAGGGCACCTATGAGATTGTAGGACTGATTTTGGATACAATAATGAAATGATAAACTGTAAATTTCAAATTCCAGCTCAAATTACTGGTAATCATTTACTCTTAGGAACAATTTCCTGAGTACACATTTCTACTTAGATAACTAATTTGAATGCATACCTAATAAAAGTTGTTTTTAACTTTAAGTACACTTTTCTTCCCAGTGACAAAAGTTGAACCAGAATAATGTGGTGCAATATCTTGGCAAGAACAAAGTCAAGTTACTTTGGTAAATGAACAACACAAAGTTCCCATTAAACTACTATTTTGCAACTTTTTAAAGCCCGGATTCTGAAGTGCAGGGATTGAAAAATCGCCCATATAATGTCGGCCATAAAATGAGAATTAGAGATGCAGCATGTAGAGGAGAAAACTGCTAAAAATGCCAATTACAATGCATTCGGAAAGTCTTCAGACCCTTTCTCTTTTTTCACAGTTTGCTATCTTGCAGCTTTCCCTCATCAATCTGCACTCAATATCTCATAATGAGAAAGAGATAAAGAAATGTTTGCAAATTTATTAAAAAGGAAAAACAAAAATTGTGTATGGACAAAAAAATTGAATGTTGTTTTATTTTATCACAAGGTCGCAACATAAAATGTGCAAAAAGTGAAAAGGTCTGAATACTTTCTGAATGCACTGTACATATACAGTCAAGTCACATTATTATGACCACAAGCTAATATCCAGCAAAACCGCCATGTGCAGCATGGACAGCAGCTAAACTCAATAAGGTCCTGGTGGGTTGTCACAGGTATCTGAAGCCATGCTGACTTCAGTGTATACATCCTACGGTGTCTGGTGGGTGAGTGGGGGAGAATGCATAGAGCGAACACAACGATCAAGGTGGTCCAACAGATGCTCAATTGGGTTCAAGTCTGTTCAATGTCCATTTATTTGAATGCATGACTCATTGGAGAATGCGTGACTCATTGGAGAAGGCAACCCCTTGCCGATCAGCGGAGGTCCAATTCAGATACTGCTGTGAAAATTGAAGCCATTTTTGCAGATGTAACTTTGTTGAAGACGTGCAGTGACCATCCGTCTGTTTCGAAGCCCAATACGCAGTAAGGTACACTGAACTGTTGTTTTAGACATGTCTGGTAGTCCCCTGGTTCATTCTGCCAGTGAGCTGCTCCACTGTAGAGTGCGGGTCTGTCCTCGTGCACCTGTGTAACCAACGTTCACCTCTCTCATCATTGGCACATGGTGCTCAACAGTCTCCATGTCGCTAAGGGCCCATTCACACGACCGTATTATTGCGGGTCCGCATTACTACGGGTGCCGCCCAGCGTGTGTTCCGCAGCGCTCGGAACACACAGCCGGGCGCCCTATTGAAAATGCCTATACTTTTCCGCTGTTGCGGACAAGTATAGGACATGTTTTAATTTTTTATGCGGAGCCGTGTGAATGGGCTCTTATTCACAGTGGAGCCATTTGTCCGCACATGATAAACTTTTACCACAGCAGCATGCAAAACAGTTCACAAACTATGCAGTTTCAGAAACACTACCACCCTTGGCCTAAAAGCCAATAATCATCCCTTTTTGCAACTCTGATAAATCATCCCTTTCACCCATCTCCTGGGTTACAAGATTAGGGACACCAGAAATTTCACTTGGACACATGAACTGACCTCAAACTGCTTTATTCTTTAGATTTACAGACTCTAGGTTAAAGCAACTTTCATACCATCGTCTAAAAATAAATTGTAGACCATCAGGACTCTAACTGCACACAACAGCTCCCTAGCTATCAGGCTCTAGGCCTACTACCCAGAACCTAAATGCACATTGTCCATACCAATGATTATGGTCAGATTTCACCTAGGCAGGGAGCAATGTGTGAGTAGCTCAAAGTTTACTGAAAGGGGTTATCACATGAATAGCATTTATCACTGATCCACAGGATAGGTAGGAAATGTCAGGTCCTAGGGGTTTGACTGCTGGGCTCCCAGTATACCTATCAAAGAAGATCTCTAAGTGCCCTGCCTAAACAAAGCGTTAGTGCACAGTGCAGTAGCTGGTAAATTAAGGGCTCACAAGCCCTACCCCCAAAAATGCTAAAACACTCTGCGACCAACCACTTATGGGCAGGGCTTATATAAGTCCAGGCCATTTTGGCCCTAGACAGCCTGAATGTGCCTGTCTCTGAAAAGTAGGGTTAGTCCCTGCAAATTCAGGACTGTTGGCAACTATGCGCAAAAGTGACTGGAGTGGTGGACTGACATGCACACTACCCCTACATACAGACAGGACACTTGGGGACCTCCATTCTTGGGATCACTGGGTGGTTCCAGTAGTCGGACCTCCAGCGATCCAATATTTATTACCTATTCATGGGATAACCTCTGAAAGGGACTGTCCACTTTTTTATATTGATGACCTATCTTCATGATAGGTCATCAATATCAGATAAGCAGGGGGCTGACTCCTGGCACCCTTGCCGATCACCTGCATGAAATGAACAAAACGCTCATACGAGCGTTGCCTTCTCTTCAATGTTTACCTGCTTGCTGTCACAATTGCAATTATAATGCCACCGCCCCATTAACTAAAATTGAACGGCTCCTTCTTTCATTTGAATAGGAAAGAGCTGTCACATTGCAGTGAATGGGACGGCAGAGTTGTAATTACACCTGCTTGGCGCTGCAATTGCGACAGTGAGCAGGTAAACAGTGACGAGAAGACCGAGCTCATACGAGCGCTGCGTTCTCTTTGAACAGGTAAGCAGCGAGGGTGCCGGAAGTCAGCCCCCCCCCCTACCAATCTCATATTGATGACCTATCCTGAGGTCATCAATATAAAAAAAAAAAGACAACCCCTTTTAATGACCCATCTCAGCTCCTATGTGCACTTCTACTATATATACATGCATGAGTGTTTTTCTCTGCAGCATGACTTGTTTTATCCAAAAAAATGTTATTTCCAATGCAATAATGTTTTTGGAGCATCTTTTCTTTTTGATATTAGAAGTTTATTAATGCATCTGCACCTTCGTGTTACCATTGGGGGGATTGTCTTTGTACAGTGTCACACTGACAGCACTGGGCAGTGTCAGATTGTGCAGGATCACACCCATCCTGCTAATAACACAATAATTGAGGAACAGAACAACATACAGTTACATAAAAAGATGTTCCAGAATCATTATTGTATGGGAATGCAAGTAGTTACTAAAACAGACAGGAAAGGCGACAGGCCCTCCTTAAACAGATCTAGTTTACGGTCTGCCCCCAGAGTTAATGATCTACAGCCAAGGTTATTAAAGTAAATTGTATATTTCACTGTATCTGTATGTTTTAGGCCTCTTTCACACTAGCGTTAGCACGGATCTGGCACCTAAAGGGTGCCAACGGATCCGTGCTAACGCTGATACATGTGTGGAGCCGGAGCAGCGCTCCGGCCCCACACATGTTGACAGACAGTGGGACAGAAATACAGACATACACACACAAACACATACATACAAACTTACATACTCCAGCCCAGGACGCCGGCAGCACGTCTTCACGCGCCTCCTGCGCGCAGTGATGACGATTCCCCACAGCGCCCTCCCCACAGGAGGCGCGTGAAGACATGCTGCCGGCGTCCCTGCCTGGAGTATGTGAGTATGTATGTGTATGTATGTATGTATGTCTGTATGTATGTATGTATTTCTGTATTTCTGTGTAGCCGGATCCGGAATGACCCCCCATTGCAAGTCAATGGAGGACAGATCCGGATTACTGGTGTGTCACACCAAACGGATCCGTCCCCATTGACTTGCATTGGGGGTCATTCCGGATCCTGCTTGGTGTGGATGCCTGGACCGGAGAGAAAACCGCAGCATGCTGCGGTTTGTTCTCCGGTCTGAAGACGGAACGAAATGCTTTCAGGAGCATTCCGTTGTCTTCAGTTCAGTTTTGTCCCCATTGACAATGAATGGGGACAGAACTGAAGCGTTTTTTTCCGGTATTGAGCCCCTATGACGGAACTCAATACCGGAATTTAAAAACGCTAGTGTGAAAGTAGCCTTATGCAGTTTTTCTCTATATATAACTTGTAAAGCTGTGTTTAACGCTTGACATACATTTTAAGTGTATAGCAGGTACTTTTGTGAACCCCATGTTCACACACCAACAGCAAAACATGCAAATATTCAGTATTTTTCTATTTCTCTGAAAACGTACACCATCAATGCATAGCATTCCTCCACAAAACAGATCATTTTGTCCACGTCTCATACAAAAGGATTTGCAGAAAGTTTAAAGAGGGTTTCACATTCATTGGCCAGTACTGGGTGTGTTCAAAATTCCTTGCTGTTGTCCTAATTATTCAATGGCATTTCCATGACAGTTCTGAAAAGCTGGAATGCACAGTTCATTAGATTAGGAAAACCATCACTGGGGCTGCAAAGTTTACTCAATGAGAAAGTGCAACACAGGGCCATGTTGAAGTGTTTTTCAGGGAATAAAAAAAAGCATTCTTTAGAGCTAAAATTGTAAAATTATAATATTCTGATTTGTTGTCTACAGTGGAGATGGTAACTAGTCGTACAGATTATAAAAAAAATTTTTATATATATATATATATATATATATATATATATATATATATATAAAGATATATAGATATATACTGGGGCAGGTCCTATAGACTATATCACATAACAATGTACAGATGCAGCAGAACATAACTTGATGATTAAGCGTTAAGTAAAGAATGGCAAGATAAAGATAACTAACTGTTTAATGGATTTCACTGGATTTTGTCATGAGATAACCAAGATAACACTGTGCCGTGTTATCAGTCAATGTTGCCTCTTCTACATCTGTACACAGACAGCAGTAGGGGAAGGTGGGAAAGTAGGTCAGTATATTGATAAGCCGGATCAAGTGAAGATTATTGGATTTTTTGCTTTAATTTCTTTCATTGAATTTCTTAATGAATTATTACGCAGGCAATAAACTATGTGTATCAAACTGGCAGGTGTTAAGAAATTCAGTGAATTAAATTAAAATAAATCTTCACTTGATCTGATCTTATTCAATGGAAAAAAGGAATTAACTGTTATGAAAGTAATCCTACCTGTACATGTATACATTGTAAACACATGGCTCAAATTAGGGTATGTGAAAATGCTCTAAATCCTGTAATCTTTTCACACTTGACAAGATAAAAAGCTTTCTCCCTGCAGCTCCGTTACTGGTCTTCTGGTCCCCATCTGTCAACTTCTTCACCAACAGGGTCAAGTGAACCGCTGCAGCCAATGACTGGATTCTGCAGTGACATGCCCCCAAGCAGCACATTAAAGGGAGTCTGTCACCTCATTTTCACCAATATAACGAAGAGCACTGCCCCACAGACGATTGCATACACATCCCAGACATACCTGTGTGCACTTTGTGTCTGTATTACATGTCCAGGAAAAGCACTTTTATTCTGCAGGAAAACAGATCCAAAGTGCCCAGCTCTGCTGCTGCAAGTGTCCAAAGCAAACCAGACTGAAGAGGGGAGGGCTGCTTTAGCTGCTCATATCTTGGGATTGGTAGCAGATAGAAAAATGATTCTGACCTTCTTTGAAAGCTGGCATTCTGAGCACAGCATTATATCCAGTATATCAGAAGATATAGCTGTTAGAAATCGAGTCGGGAGAGAAAGCTGTTTTTACTTTCACTTTTAGCTGGGCACTTGGGAGCTGTTTTCCTGCAGAATAAAAGTGCTTTTTCTTGACATGGAATAAAGGCACACAGTGCACACAGGTATGTCTGGCATGTGTATGCAATCTTCTGTGGGGCAGTGCTGTTAGTTATATGGGTGAAAATGAGGTGACAGACTCCCTTTAATACCGGGTCACATGCTGCATGGCAACACATCACCGGTGAGGCCAGTCACAGGCTGCAGCAGTGCAAATGAACCTGGACTACATTACAGAGGATCAATCAATTATTACTATAGATGACTACAGACATAAATAATTCCCTCTTTGTCTTGTACAGTACAACCATACACACAAGGCCTACCAGGATGATGGGGCCCCTCTGGATTGATAAAGAACTTCATGTGGGCATACTGAGAAGTCTTGGTTTTCACTCTTTAAACGCCATACAAAGATGTGGTTTGTGCTGTAGTGAGTGTATAGACGACTAATACATGGTACCAAATCAGATTATGGAAAACACAGTCATACTGGGGATAGGCAGAGTTCTTCTACAATCGAAGACAGGCAGAAAGTCAGATTAGGGAACAACCAGGTAGTCATGGTCAGGAAATGAGTCGGGTGAATGGCAAGATATCTATGACCTATTCCATTGCACAGATCAGGAACCAAACAAACCTTATTTCTCAGACCCATATCAATGGGTAGGTTCGCTAATAAACCACAAAATAGTAGATGATTGGAGACTGACTCTGGGTATTGGTGCTACCATCCCTTGAAGAGACTGTAAGCCATAAACATACGTGGCTAGCAGAGAAGACCAGCAAACTTTTGAGACCAGAGGTGGCATGTGGTGGGGTTATCATACACAAGGAGTAAGGAAGCAGGGATAAGACAAGCAGAAATTTCATGCTCAGGGAGGTCAGCTCAAAAGAGTTTGCTCATTCTAAAAAGGGAGAGATGAGTATCCAACAGAGAATTCTGTCATCACTTATTTTGCAGCAATTAAAGCAGCCCTCCACATTAACTGGTGATCAAATAGAACACTTAAAGTACCTGGTGCACTAATTTTCATCTTTTCAGCTGCAGATCTGCCGAATTCTGGACTCCTCTTCTGTCATCCAAGATCATGTAACCCTTCTCAATCTACGTAATGCATACTATGCATCGATAGTCCAAGACACTACCTGCTTGGTGGCCAATCTGAGGGCAACAAGAAGTATCTTGGACTAAATAATGCACTGTGTCCATCAGGTAGTCTGAAAAGTGGTGCATCCATCTTGGATGGCAGAAAGGCAGCAAAGAATCTGGCAGATCTGCAACTAAAAAGATGAAAAGTAGGTCACCACGTAAGTGTTCTGTTCATTCTCCAGTTAATGTGATTTTTTTTCTTGATCTGGAGGGTGTTTTTCAATAGATTCACGCAAATTCTAATTCTTACCTAATACATAATACTTTCAAAAACATAAGTTGGGGAAATGTCTGCCAGTCCCCACAAACAGTCAGTGAGTTTCACCAAACAATATATGACTGTGGGCAGCAGACTGCCCATTCACATTGTATGCTTCCCTAGGACTCTATTTCATACTTTTAAGAACAAAGGCCTGGATTTACTAAGGTGTCTGGGCCAGAATATTAAAAAAAAATGTGAAAAACTGGTAATAAACAGTAAGAAATAAAAGTCAATTCAGAAGACTAAAAAGCAGTACAAGTCTTAAAAACGCTGGCATTTCCTGAAAGACGGCTTGAGAATTTTTATTATCTACTACAGGTTGCTAGCTGTGACCCACTACGCCCCACTTTATGGAACTTCAGACATACTTATTTTTTTCTTTACAAGGAATAACGTATTGATAAGGAGTGTCAAGACAGCATAAATTTGAAAGATCACTGTCCAAGGCTCCTAGAGGAGATAAAATCGTAAACATTTGCCCTCTACAAACCATACCCAAGTTCCAACATAAAATCTAACACACATGCGTGTGCTAATTTACAAGTATAGATTTAGTGGAAACATTAATTTAAAATTAATTTTTGATTACATCTTCATCAAGGCTTCAGTGTCTGATGGATCTGTGACAGATCCTTTTTTTTTCAAATTTAAAAAGAAGCATAATAAATCCTTTTCAAATGATTTCCATTTTTTTTCACTTGATGGAATAGCGTACTGTACACATGCTGACTGTTAGATACGGCAAATGAACAGTCGGCATGCTACACTATTAATTTAGCGTGCCACAGCGCTCTACGCAATTTATGTGGTGCTGCCTTTATAGTCCTTGAAGTATGAATGATGCACTATGGCAGGGATGCCCAACCAGCTGATGCAAAACTACAACTCCCAGCATGACCAGACAGTTTACAGCTATCACCCTACAGCAGTGCATGATGGGAGTTGTAGTTTTACAACAGCTGGAGTGCCGCAGGTTGAGCATCCCTGCACTATGCAAATAGTGTAGGAGTGATATATTTATGCTGTAGTGCATGGTAACTGTTCATTTGGCAGCTGCTAGTTCTGTACAACAGAGTTTTAAAGGGGTTGTCAGGAATCACGCAGGGCAAAGGATTTTTTGTTTACATTGGCACACTGTTAGGCAGAGGCTTCCACCCAGCAGTGTTCCCGGTGACGTCACCGGCTCTGATGGCCCAGCTTTAGGGTTTCCTAGATGATATACAGCGCTAAAGCCTGCTGGATCGTGCAGGGCAAGGGAGAGCATGGAGGGATGAAGATGGGGGACCTGGACAACCCCTTTAAACACTGGAAGCTAAGGAGTCATTCAGAAAGGCAATGTTCATGCCTGAACACTGACCCATTATATTCAATGAGCCAATTTACATGCATGACATTCCACACAGATGAAAATTGCAACATGGACCATCCAGCTCCAATTTTTCCCACAAGACTCAATTATTCTAGTGAATGGGTCTTTGAGGAAAACAAACATCCTCCTTGACTGGTCTGTTTGAAACTTGTCCACGTTACCAGTCAGAACATGGACGGGTTTCATATCGTTTGTCTGAAAGAGCCTCTAGCCAGTTATTGGCTTTTGCCATGAGAAAATCAATTTAGAGGCAAGCTGGAGCTGATAATGGCATGAAAGATTCTTTTACGTTTTTCTGAAAAATGAATGGAACAGAGTTAAGGTACAGTCATACAACCAGAAGGAAATTAAGGCCTCATGCACACATGATTGTATCTTTGGTTCACATACAATCCGCTTTTTTTTGTGGATGCATTCACTTCAACAAGAGTGCAAAAATGCAGATAGTACACTATGTGCTGTCTGCATCCGTATGTCCGTTCCTGAAAAAAAAAAGTGCAGAATGGGAAAATGTGGAAAACAAACTCGGCTGGTATCCCTGTTTTGCAGATTCGCGATTTGCAGACCGCAAAACTGATGTGGTCATGTGCATAAGGCCTAAATTGGATGTTTTTCATTGCCATTTTGCAGCCATGTGTGCATCCATTTTCTGTCCGTCTGTCCGTTTTTTACATCCATTTGTCATCCATTTTGAATCCGCTTTTACTGGCCATTAAAAAAACTGATGAATTTCATAGTTCTTTTTTTTTTTTTTTTTAAAAACCCCACCCATTGCAGTGCCCTCAGCATATATTATGCCCCCTATCCCCTACAGTGCCCTCACTATGGAAAAAAAATGCGGATTGCACACGGACTCTTTCTATGGGTCCACAAAAAAAAATGTAAAAAAAAACAGCACACAAATGTGATCCATGTACTGTACGCATCCGTGTGGTCGGGCTGCAAATTATAGAACCTGTCCTATTCTTGACCATTTTGCAGATAAGAATAGGATTTTTGACAGTGGGTGCCTGGAAAATTGAGGAATGCACACGGACCGCTTCCGTATTTTGCCTTCATCTAGTCTTGATTAGAATATAACTCAAGCCATAACAAGGCTATATTCACACGGGGCAAATCTGCAATGAAATCTGCAACGTACTCATGTGGATTTTCCCATGGAGATGACCATGAATTTCTCACTTTGTATTACCAACTTCACTGGACTATATTGTGCTGGAGATTTTGTTGCAGGGTCTACAAGGAAAATCTGCAGCACATTTGCATGTGTAAAAGTATCTGTCATCAGCACATAAAATGTTTACAGATGTTTTCTACACTGTACTGAAAAATAAGTGAAAACAGTCAAAATAATAATAAAAAAGATGACTAAAGATACAGTGAAACTACTCTCAGAAAATCATTCAAATCTGAATTGAAAAGTGGTTTTCAAGGTGATAGCCTTCTGGACAATGTGGCAGTTCTTTTCAAAAGCCACTTTTCCACTACATAGTACCGGCTCTACCCTACTCCCCTCTACTATGTTTTGGTACAAGGTAGTTTGTTTTCCATTGTGAATATAGTACCCCCTCAGACTAATCACTGGTCACCAGTGTAGTCATGTGACCTTCATGGTATTGGCTTGGCTCACTTGGAACCTCAAGCTGAAATAAACTAATCAATGTATCACTTGTAAACGTTCCTAAATATAAATACAACTAAGTCTGAATAGAACGCTAAAATAAAATAATAAATCTTTATTCAAAAATACTAAAAGTCTATGTCTTATTACTTATCAGACTTCTGTTTTAGAGAATCCCTGTGGGTGTATATAGTATGTATATATTCCCTCTTGGCAAATTTTGTCTCCAGCCAAAAAGGGACACCCCAATATCAGGGTAGTCTAAAGACAGCTGAATGTAGTGCTAAGATTGACCACTACTGTGTCATAGCAGACATACAGAAAAATATCGCCACCTCCAGAGTTACGGAGAGCGAATAAAAACCGCTAATATGATAGTCTGAATGGGCTATCAAGGCACAACTGCAATACCTGCCAGGCATTGCATTGCGTGGCGTGGCGACGCGGTAGCTAGTACGGCCATCACAGCTCCGGACTAGCTACCGCGTCGCCACGCTACTATGTGGCGCTACTTACCTGCTCCTATACATTAGTAACGGTCCTGTTCCTGATGAAGTGTGGCGCTATAGACCACACAGAAACGCGTCGATAGCTGAGCGGGGTTAGCAATCACAGACGGCATAACTTTAAAGTGGTAATCTGTTTACGGCACGGTGAATATACATCATAGATGCCTGGCAGGTATTGCAGTTGTGCCTTGATAGCCCATTCAGACTATCATATTAGCGGTTTTTATTCACTCTCCGTAACTCTGGAGGTGGCGATATTTTTCTGTATGTCTGCTATGACACAGTAGTGGTCAATCTTAGCACTACATTCAGCTGTCTTTAGACTACCCTGATATTGGGGTGTCCCTTTTTGGCTGGAGACAAAATTTGCCAATAGGGAATATATACATACTATATACACCCACAGGGATTCTCTAAAACAGAAGTCTGATAAGTAATAAGACATAGACTTTTAGTATTTTTGAATAAAGATTTATTATTTCACTTGGAACCTCCTCAAATGTGGTAGCAAAAAAGTACCAGGTACTATCTGCAACTCTGGCCTAGTGGTAAAACGGTATAATCGAGCCGGTTCCATGCAGAGTAATAGGGGCTCAAGAGGGAGTTCATTGTTCTGAGTATTAGAACTATGCTAGATCTAACACCCGCTGACTATATAGCTATATTTATTAATACTGACATATCACTGAGCAGTATACCAGAATGTGCCGTATTCATCAACACATTCTGTGCAGCTACTGAGTTAGGCAACGCTGGCTTTTGGCACGTAGTCTATAAACACCATTCTCTTTAAGACAATTATAATGATAAACATGTACTGTATCGGAGTCTGGTACGGATACGGTTGTGTGCATGAGGCCTAAGACAGGGACTAGCAAACTCTGGCACTCCAGCTCTTCTGACTATAAACTCCCAGAATGTTCTATTCTATTCTTTAGGAGTTAAAAGAGCAGCCGAGCAAGAGCGGATGTTGGGAGTTGTCATTTTACAGCAGCTGGAATGCAGTAGGTTACTGACGCCTGGTCTAAGTCAGTTTTCATTCCACTGACTTCCCCTATATCTCATCAACCAAACTGTGAACGTGCATTCACACCATGCAGATGTTTCAGATATTTGTGAAACTGAAAGAGCACATGCACAAGGCAGTGTAGACTTTGTGCAGACTGCGCTCCGTTTCCACAGCAAAATCCACGTTATTTATGGATTTTTGACAAGGGTTTGGCACAGATTTAACCCTTTGCACTGAAAGGCTGAAATTTGCATTGAAAGTTTAAACTATTTACATACTACTAATTTCTAAATCCACACTGCAGGTCAATTTCACCCTCAAACTTTCCGCACCATGTAGATGAGACTTCGAAAATCTGATCTACTTTGCTGCTACTGTATAAGACTACATGCGCACGACCGTGCCATGTTTTGCGGTCCACAAATAGCGGATCCGCAAAACACAGATGCGCCCGTGAGCGTCCCAATTTGCAGAAGCCCGTAATAGAAACAACGGTAGTGTGCACAAGGCCTTATACTGAGACTAATAGACTAAGGCCTCTTTCTCAAGAGCGTATTGAAATCTGTCAGTGTTCTGGCTATGGATTACGCACGGATTCCTGATGATTTACCATCAGTATTGTCATCAGTATTGCTTCAGGATTTCATCAGGACTTACATGTGTATTTTTTCCTCCCTGCATTTTTAATGCTCTTCCATAGACTGTAAATTTGTGTATTTGGAAACAAATACGCGCAAAACTCGCACATGTTGACGAAAATTACACTCCCATGTGAATAACATTATCATTAGCAATGGATTCCGAGACTTAAAATCCGGCCCATATATGGACTGCAAATACGCTAGTGTGAAAGAGGCCAAAAGTCCACATTTCACTTATTTGGTCAGTTATTTCCATCAGTTAGGGCTCATGCAAACAAATGTATTTTTTGTCCGCATCCAATCCACATTTTTTATGGGTCGAATGTGGTCCGCATCCATTTGTCCATTCTGTGGCATCCGTAAAAATATAGACCATGTCCTATTCTTGTCTGCATTATGGATAGTACATGACTGCTCCATAATGGGCTTCATGTTCCGTTCCGCAAAATGTCCAATGCACACGGCCTATATGTCTGTTTTGCTGATCCGTCACGGAGGGAATCTGTGTGGTATCCTTGGTTTTCACTGATCCATAGACTGTAATGTGCGTGAGGAATCTGTAATCATGGACAAAAATAGGGCATACTTTCGTGGTGTGACCACGGTCCGTGGAAAACCACCGATGTGTGAGCACAGAGATTAGTCAATAGAAGTCAATGGGGCACCTTTACCTAGCTCTCTAAAATTAGACAGGCGTATTTGATTCGTTTGTCTGTCTTTTGTCTAGCTAGTTGCACAAGTATACATGAATTAGACTAGGCGTACTGTTAGTAGTCTGACCTCTGGTGGTTCATTTTCAGTTAGACGGGTTCATATTGATTTAGGCTGGTCTCATTAGTATGCGTGTGACAAAAAGGTGCAAATAAGCTGTGAAAAGTCGCACGTCTCCCTGAAAGTGCGACTTTGAATGCACAAAATTCAGACTTCAATACTGATGAAGAAAAGCACGCCAACTCTGGAGTGGAGTAGAAATTATACTGTTTTAGCTACAAATTCAGACCTACATAAATAGATCGGAAAAAAAGATCCAAAAGTTAGAAAACTTCTGAATGGGTCTCAAAATTCAAAGTAGTCAAACGAGGCACAAAAAGCCTCCAAACCAGCGCAATTTCAGTAGTGATTTAAAAATTAGACTGTCTAAGGCCTCTTTCACACGAACGTTGTGCTTTGCGGTCCGCAAATTGCAGATCCGCAAAAAAAAACGATGTCGTCCGTATGGCATTCGTTTTTTTTTTGCGGATCCATTGTAACTCTTAGATAATCCAAACCTTGTACTTCGAACTTGAAAACAGAAGTACACTCATCTCTAGCGCAAACACTATAGTAAATACGCCCCAATGGGTGCCTATGCCGTTCATGGAGACAACGGACAGCAGTAGTCCGTGATTCACGGAAAGCAATGCCAGATGTACACAATGGTATCTTTATACAACCATACCAGATGAAAGTGCAGTATACAGTCCATTACATCTCCACTTATCTTAATAGGCCAGTTGTAAAGAGCCCACCATAGGGTGTGGAGCATCAGGCAACCCACCCAGCACCCTGCCAAGGTAGGTCAGGCAAAACAGAGGTCAGATTTTCACATCTACATAACTAAGGATACAGAACATAAACCATATGTGATCCACACATTCCTATGACAGCCATTAGCATCAATAAAGTAGCGGAAGAGACTATGTAGCCATATTTCATCACAGAGGATCCAACCCTACATGACAACGATCAGATTGCACAGAACAGGTTCTGACTGCGATAACTGCATTGCTATAGACTTTCTATGACGCTGGACACACAGGGCTCCCTGCACTGTTTGCTTGCACCGTACGAGTCAGCTGCCTGGAAACCTACAATAGTCAGAAGCAGCAAGGCGCGGGGTTTGCTGGTATTGACAGCTGGTATATAAGGCACAGGAAGAATTATCTGACCTGAGATGCCTCCACCGATGACAATGACATCATGCACGGAACTCATGGCTGCTGTGCTGCCTCAGTCACTGGTCTCCGTGAGCCCTGCGAGCGCTTCTAGCTCCGGCTGACAGACGAGCCGCACGGCCCCTCCCCCTCCCTGCATGGCTCCGGTCAGGGGCTTTGCCGTCTCTGCTCTGTGTGTGCTGAAGGCTTGGACTGGCAGGCACAAAGTACAAGGGATTGGCTGTTCCCAGCCATGGAAGGCTATGGGAGAGCTTGTCAGACATCTGCCCTCTCAGAAAGTCCTCTGCATACAAAAGCAGGAAGGGAGAGTCCCATAGCGTCCAAACTGCAGTGCAGAATTATGCAATAGGAATCTATACACACTGCATGCTTTATAAAGGCGCTGTATCTGCGCTCTGTAACTCTTCACAATACGTTTTACACACCCATGCTTTATACACATATATCATCTCTGAGGTGCCAAAAATATCATAAAGTTTGGCGCACACAGTGCTGCAAAAAATGTTGCAACTTTTTGGGGATTTTACAAATCATTCACCACCTTTCAAATTTGCTGGCGGTGTGTGGTCAGCTTAGCCGGGCCGTCATATTTGTTATACTCTGCACCAGGAAACCGCCATAGATTATAACGGAAATCTACATCTGCCCCCCCCCCCTTCCCCTTGCTGTTCAGGCGCAAGGACCTGCACAGATACGTCACAGTTAGGACTCATGCACACAAACGTATTTTCTTTCTGTGTCCATTTTTGTTTTTTTTTTGCAGACCATATGCGGAACCATTCATTTCAATGGGTCTGCAAAAAAAGGAAGTTACTCTGTGTGTATTCCGTTTCCGTATGTCCGTTCCGGAAGACCGGAAAAGAATAGAACATGTCCTATTATTGTCCGCATTACTGACAAGGATAGAACTGTTCTATTGGGGGCCGGATGTTCCGTTCCTCAAAATACGGAATGCACACGGATGTCATCCGTATTTTTTGCAGACCCAAAATACAGTGATCTCCTGAGCAGAGTGATCTTCACAGCAACCCTCCCCCTTAACAGTGACCTGTAACGGAAGAAAAATAATAATAAGGGTCATGTGACCGTGTGTATATCAGTTACAATATGAGTGAAAGACCTGCAACCTTCTATTGGCTAATACATTTTTAGGGAATATCTCAGGAATGGTACATCCTATAGAGCTGAGACCTTCCCGAAAACCTTCCCAGACACCCAGTGTACCTACAGTATGTGTAGAAATTGGTGTGCACTAGAGATAAGTGAATTCAGATTCGCTTCGTATTATTCGTAAATGTTCTTAACATTTTGAACGCTAACGCTACGTACGCTTTCTTCTTGCCCCCCTGGCCCTCAGAAGCAGGAAAATGACAATACGCCCCTCAAGAGTGGGAAAGTGAAGATACGCCTCCCCTCAGAAGCAGGAAAAACCAGCCCGGTCCACGGGAAACTAACTATTTGCACATATAGGGAGTGAAGACTCCTCCCTCATTACTCCACCCCCCTCTCCAGTTTAAGCCAGCGGTGAACAAGATACCACAGCATGGCAAAGCAACTGCAACCACCGTCCAGTTCAGAGGACATCAGAATGTCACATCTGGCCAAGAGAATCCCACCGGGTCCTGACTCGATGTTCACGGTGCCGGCTGGTGCAACGGAGGTGGCTGGAGCGTCCACTCCGCCTCCCAGGAGGAGAACAACAACACTTTCCATGCGGCAAAATCCGATCGTGCCTACGTCAGTGACGGCTCATGTCCAGACTCTATGGGACTACAAGAATGCGGTGGAGGACTGGGTCATCCAAGAACTGGACCATCTGAGGCTGGGAGACCCTACACTGGAGCGGCGTAAGGGAACCGTCCTATGGTTTTCAGTGGAGCTAGGCTGTGGCTTTCCTTGCGGATAACGAGGATGGCAAGGAGTACTTTGTGTGCCGCAGGTCAGTGAAACGACCGTACCTGCCCCAAGCACCTGTACATGGGGGATCAGGTGGAATATACACCCATGGCATCCCTGAAAGGCCCCTTTGCTACTGGGGTTACCTTATTATCTAAGCCCCTGGTACCTGCATCAGCACCAGAAATTTGGCCGGAGGAACCACCAGGCGAAGGACGCGTGCGCTGCCTACAGGAGTCAACAGATGGCACCCTCCGTTTCAGGGAGAAGCCACAGCCTCTGATCCCTGGACTGCCACCACCACCACCATCACAGTCCTTTCAGCTGGGTCAGCTGACGACATCATCTTTTACTTTCCAGTCCACGGTGATCCAGTACCAACTACCCTGGAAAATGAAGTCATCAGCAGCCAGGGGAGCTGGCGGTTCTTCCCTGGGTGCAACCTTGCCTCAACCGCTTCAGCCAGAAGCCCTTACCCCTGCTGTCCCGGCAGGAGTATCTGGAAAAGTCAAGGCACAAGTGGCTGCAGCGCTCACCAGTGTGACCACCACCTAGACCCCGTCAAGTCTGACTTCTGACAGAATAGGGCAGTCGAGCTCAACCACGGCAGCCAGCTTGGCCTACAGGAGGCAGGAGTGTCCTCTGATGTCATTTAGTAGCAGTTCCAGTGAGGAGGACTTCAGGTCCCTCATGTTAGGAACCCTTCTACTGGCTGTTAGTCTGGCTGATTTAAAGGATACCTCTGGAGGACCTATGGGAGCCACAACATGGACTGCACCTGTTGGGTGAGAGCTGTTGGCACTTGTTTTTAGTTTATGTTGTTTTTATTGCCCCCTGTTTGACTTTCCATGGCTTGTCAGGACTCTCCACCCCCATTCGGCAGAAAATTCCCAGTTGTGCCTTAGTGAGCCTATCCCCCCCCCCCCTTCTCAGATTATTTGGGAGCCCGCTTTGCAAAAAGGGTTCTCTATTTGCTGCTATTTTATATTATCCATGTGGATTACACATTACTAGAGATGAGCGAGCACTAAAATGCTCGGGTGCTCGTTATTCGAGTCAAATTTTTCCCGATGCTTTGGTGCTCATTTCGAATAACGAACCCCATTGAAGTCAATGGGAGACTCGAGCATTTTTTGCAGGGGACCAAGGCTCTGCCTAGGGAAAGCTGGGTGAAAACCTGGAAACCTCAGAAAATGATGGAAACACCACGGAAATGGACAGGAAACAGCAGGGGCAGCATGCATGGATGCCTCTGAGGCTGCCTAATCCCACCATTACCCCAAATTCTCGGGCAGCAGCCTGGTGGTGACCCTCAAGGCAATTGTGCTCACCCAGACCATAAAAATTTATCGTGGCCCTGTATGGCTTTGACTACAGAGTGACCGAGTTACACTGCAGGAGCAGGCGAAGCACATAAAAATTTATCGTGATCCTTTATGGCTGTGACAACAGAGTTACAGTGCAGGAGCAGGCGAAGCACATAAAAATTTATCGAGGCCCTGTATGGCTGTGACTACAGAGTGACCAAGTTACAGTGCAGGAGCAGGCAAAGCACATAAAAATTTAGCATGACCCTGTATGGCTTTGACTACAGAGTGACCGAGTTACAGTGCAGGAGCAGGCGAAGCACATAAAAATTTACAGTGGCCCTGTATGGCTGTGAGTACAGAGTGACCAAGTTACAGTGCAGGAGCAGGCGAAGCACATAAAAATTTATCGAGGCCCTGTATGGCTTTGACTACAGAGTGACCAAGTTACAGTGCAGGAGCAGGCAAAGCAGATAAAAATTTACAGTGGCCCTGTATGGCTGTGAGTACAGAGTGACCAAGTTACAGTGCAGGAGCAGGCGAAGCACATAAAAATTTATCGAGGCCCTGTATGGCTTTGACTACAGAGTGACCAAGTTACAGTGCAGGAGCAGGCGATGCACATAAAAATTTAGCGTGACCCTGTATGGCTGTGATTACAGAGTGACCGAGTTACAGTGCAGGAGCAGGCAAAGCACATAAAAATTTATCGAGGCCCTGCATGGCTATGACTACAGAGTGACCAAGTTACAGTGCAGGAGCAGGCGAAGCACATAAAAATTTAGCGTGACCCTGTATGGCTGTGACTACAGAGTGACCAAGTTACAGTGTAGGAGCAGGCAAAGCACATAAAAATTTATCGAGGCCCTGTATGGCTATGACTACAGAGTGACCGAGTTACAGTGCGGGAGCAGGCGAAGTACATAAAAATTTATCGAGGCCCTGTATGGCTATGACTACAGAGTGACCGAGTTACAGTGCGGGAGCAGGCGAAGTACATAAAAATTTAGCGTGACCCTGTATGGTTGTGACTACAGAGTGACCGAGTTACAGTGCAGGAGCAGGCGAAGCACATAAAAATTTAGCGTGACCCTGTATGGCTGTGACTACAGAGTGACCAAGTTACAGTGCAGGAGCAGGCGAAGCACATAAAAATTTATCGAGGCCCTGTATGGCTATGACTACAGAGTGACCAAGTTACAGTGCGGGAGCAGGCAAAGTACATAAAAATTTAGCTTGACCCTGTATGGCTTTGACTACAGAGTGACCGAGTTACAGTGCAGGAGCAGGCGAAGCACATAAAAATTTACAGTGGCCCTGTATGGCTGTGACTACAGAGTGACCGAGTTACAGTGCAGGAGCAGGCAAAGTACATAAAAATTTATTGTGGCCCTGTATGGTTGTGACTACAGAGTGACCGAGTTACAGTGCAGGAGTAGGCAAAGTACATAAAAATTTATTGTGGCCCTGTATGGCTATGACTACAGAGTGACCGAGTTACAGTGCGGGAGTGTCAGGTCTGGTCACCGGAGAACATAGGGTTTCTATGTTTTGCTTGGTATTCTGAGTTTTTGTGTGTTTCTGTTTAGTCCCTACGCCTTGCCTTTAACCATGTTCACACTAAGGGTTGTTTTGGAGCCAACGCCCATCTTCATGTTTGGTTTGTCTACTTAGGGTTAATACTCAGGTGCTGGGCTGAGTGGCTTCTCTGAATCTGGTCCATTCAGAACCTGGGGGTGGGATATCTTCCTGCATAAATACCTACCTTCCTCTCTGCTCCTTGCCGGTTTTTGCAAATCCTTGCTATTCCTGCTTGTGCGTTTGTATCGTGTGTATTCTACTGCTTATTTGACCCTTGGCTCGTACCTGACTACTCTACCGTCTTCTGATTTTGTACTGACGTTATCTCTGGTTTTCTGACACGGCTAGCTGACGATTCTTCTGTGTTTTGTTCGTCTCTGTTTGTTGTCCTTTTTCCCTGCACCTTAGTCTAGAGTAATTGCAGTCCTCGTGGTTGTCGCCGTGTCGCCTAGGACACGGAGGCAATTAGGCAGGGACAGGGGTTGGGGAGAGCTCAGGGATCACATCTCCCTTTTCTGTGTACCCCAACCTTGACAGGGAGCAGGCGAAGCACATAAAAATTTATCGAGGCCCTGTATGGCGGCGGTGACAACAAGGTGATCGAGTTAGACTGAGGTAGCAGGTGAACCACCCAAAAATTTAGCCTGACACAGCATGGCGGTGACACCACCAATGCTTTGTCCGACTAAGATTGCAGTCAAATGGCTGTAGGTGAGCCTCCCAAAAATTTTTTTTTGGAGTATCTGAAGTCGACCCTCCGAAAAAAAAAATTTTTGTGTCTGTGGTTGACACTCCTGAAAAATTGTTTTAGAGTGTCTGTAGTTGACGCTCCTGAAAAATGGTTTTAGAGTGTCTGTAGTTGACGCTCCGGAAAAATTGTTTGGAGAGAGGGCCTATAGGTGGCCCTCCGAAGGAGGAGTAGAGGAGAGGAATCGGATACATAAGGAATCTTATTCTTTAGCTGCTTTCCCCCGGAGGAGATTTGAATTCCTGTGAAATCCAGGCTTTGTTCATTTTAATAAGCGTCAGCCTGTCAGAGCTGTCAGTTGACAGGCATGTACGCTTATCGGTGATGACACCACCAGCTGCACTGAATACCCGCTCTGACAACACACTAGCGGCAGGGCAGGCCAGCACCTCCAAGGCGTACAGCGCCAGTTCAGGCCACGTGTCCAGCTTTGAAACCCAGTAGTTGTATGGAGCAGAGTGATCACGCAGGACGTTGGTATGGTCAGCTAGGTACTCCCTCACCATCTTTCTGTATAGCTCCCCCCTACTCTGCCTAGACTGGGGACAGGTGACAGTGTCTTGCTGGGATGACATAAAACTGGCAAAGGCCTTGGAGAGCATTCCTCTGCCAGTGCTGGACAAGCTGCCTGCTCGCCTCCTCTCCCCCGCTACTTGGCCCACAGAACCACGCCCTCTGCCGCTAGCGGCGTCAGATGTGAAGGATTGTTTCAGCTTGTGCACCAGGGCCTGTTGATATTGATTCACTCTCATACTCCTTTCCTCTGCAGGGATGAGAGTGGAAAGGTTCTGCTTGTACCGTGGGTCCAGGAGAGTGAACACCCAGTAATCGGTGTTTGAAAAAATTCTTCTAACGCGAGGGTCACGGGATAGGCAGCCTAACATGAAGTCTGCCATGTACGCCAGAGTCCCAACACGCAAGAATTCCTTCTCCTCACTGGCCTGACTCTCCATTTCCTCCTCCTCCTCTTCAGCCCATATACGCTCAAGAGTTAAGAAGGACTGAGCATTGGTACCCTCTTCTGTCTCGCCAACATTCTCCTCCTCTTCCTCCTCATCCTCATCCCCCTCCTCCAATACGCGCTGAGAAACAGACCGGAGGGTGCTCTTGCTGTCAAGCGACATATCTTCTTCCCCGATCTCCTGTGACAAGCGCAAAGCTTCTGATTTCATGCTGAGCAGTGAGTTTTTTAACAGGCAAAGCAGCGGGATGGTGAGGCTGATAATGGCGGCATCGCCGCTGACCATCTGTGTTGACTCCTCAAAGTTGCTGAACACCTGACAGATATCAGACATCCACGTCCACTCCTCATTGTAGACTTGAGGAAGCTGACTGACCTGACTACCAGTTCTGGTGGAAGTTGACATCTGGCAGTCTACAATCGCTCTGCGCTGCTGGTAAACTCTGGATAACATGTTTAATGTCGAATTCTATCTCGTGGGCAAGTCGCACAACAGTCGGTGAGCTGGCAGTTGTAGGCGCCGCTGCGCTGCCCTTAGAGTGGCAGCATCTGTGGTTGACTTGCGGAAATGCGCACAGATGTGGCGCACCTTGGTGAGCAAATCTGACAAATTGGGGTATGTCTTGAGGAACCGCTGAACTATGAGATTGAACATGTGGGCCAGGCATGGCTCACGTGTCAGTCTGCCAAGTTGCAGAGCCGCCACCAGGTTACTCCCGTTGTCACACACAACCATGCCTGGCTTGAGGTTCAGCGGTGCCAGCCATAGATTGGTCTGCGCCGTGATGCCCTGTAACAGTTCTTGGGCGGTGTGCCTTTTGTCACCTAAGCTCAGCAGTTTGAGTACCGCCTGCTGGCGCTTACCCACGGCACTGCTGCTGCGCCTAAAGCTACCGACTGAAGGCGCCGTGCCCATTGATGGTAATTCGGAGGAGGAGGAGGAGGGGTTGGAGGAAGAGGCATAGTACATTTGAGAAACCATGACCGAGGTAGGCCCCGCAATCCTCGGTGTGGGCAGTACATGAGCGGCCCCAGGGTCATTCTCGGTCCCAGCCTCCACCAAGTTAACCCAATGTGCCGTCAGTGAGATATAGTGTCCCTGCCCAGCAGCACTTGTCCACGTGTCTGTGGTTAGGTGGACCTTATCACTAACCGCGTTGGTCAGGGCACGGATGATGTTCTCTGACACGTGCTGGTGTAGGGCTGGGACGGCACATCGGGAAAAATAGTGGCGGCTGGGGACCAAGTACCGAGGGATAGCCACAGCCATCAGGTTGCGGAAAGCCTCAGTCTCTACCAGTCTATAGGGCAGCATCTCCAGGCTCAACAATTTGGAGATGTGGACGTTTAGGGCTTGTGCATGTGGGTGGCTGGAATTGTATTTGGGCTTGCGCTCAAATGTCTGCTGCAAAGACAGCTGAACGCTGTGCTGGGACACATTGGTGGAGGTTGTGGAGGATCGTGGAGGTGAAGGGGAGGTTGTAGGGCGGGAGGCACTCGTGCCGGGGTCCTGGGCGGGGGGTTGACTCGCCGAGCCAGCATGTGACACAGGGGAAGGGGCAGTGGTGTGACTCGCAGGAGGTGAACGGCCTTGGTTCCACTGAGTTGGGTTTTTAGCACTCATATGCCTACGCATGCTGGTAGTGGTTAGGCTGGTAGTGGTGGGTCACCTGCTGATCCTGGTGTGGCACAGGTTGCACACCACATTCAGTCGGTCATCCTCACTTTCTTTAAAAAACCTCCAGACTTGCGAACATCTAGGCCTCGGCACGGGAGCTTGACTCCGTGAAACAGTTGCTGATCTACCTGCTCTGGCCCTGCTTTTCCCTCTGGCCACCCCACTGCCTCTTCCAACCTGTTATGGTGCTGCACTTGCCTCCCCCTCAGAAGCACTATCTTGAGTTGGATTACCAACCCAGCTCGGGTCAGTCACCTCATCATCCACCAGCTCTTCCTCCGATTCCTCACTCTGCTCCCCCCTCGGACTTACTGCCCTGACAACAACGTTACTGTCTGACAACGTGTCTCATCATCCGACACCTCTTCACGCACTACTTGCATCACCTCATCACCCACAGACACTCTCATCACCCACAGACTGCGAAAGTTCTAAATTTTGGGCATCGGGACAGAGCAACTGCTCAGGTTGCTCTTGAGCAGTGGTTTGTGTCTCTGGGTAGGATCCTGAAAAGAGTTCCTGTGAGTATGCCGGATCTGAATCCATATTTTCCGTGGGGGGGGGGGCAGGCTGGGGGGAAGGAGGTTGAGCTGGAGGAGCCAGAGGTCTACTCCCTTGGGTAGCGTGGGTGGACTGCGTGGAAGACTGGGTGGTGGATAAATTACTGGACGCATTGTCCGCTATCCACGTCATCGCCTGTTTGCACTGTTGTGGCTTCAATAGTGGTGTACCACGTGATCCAGTAAGTTGCGAGATGAAGCTAGGGAGTGAAACTCTGCGGCGTTCCACTGCTCCCTCATCAGCATGTACAGTATCATCTTGCTCAGGACCATGGCCTCTGCCCCCTACACTACTTGAACGCCCACGCCCTCGTCCTCGACCCTTAGCCCTTGGGTTCAACATTTTGTATATTCACCAAACTGTCGAGTTAATATCTGAGGCCAAAACCGTATTCAGTAGATAGTAGAATTACTATCTGAGGCAAAAAAAATGTAGTCTTTAGACTCCAGCTATTGCACCGCAAACCACTCAATTTTGCACTGGACTGTAGTTTATATAACTGAGAATAAAAACGTATTCTCTAGACTGTGGCTAGTGTATCGCACACCTCACAATTGTTCACTGGACTGTAGTTTATATAACTGAGTGAAAAAATTATTCTCTAGACTGTGGCTAGTGTATCGCACACCTCACAATTGTTCACTGGACTGTGGTTTATATAATTGAGTGAAAAAAATTATTCTCTAGACTGTGGCTAGTGTATCGCACACCTCACAATTGTTCACTGGACTGTAGTTTATATAATTGAGTGAAAAAAACGTATTCTCTAGACTGTGGCTAGTGGACCGCACACCTCACAATTGTTCACTGGACTGTAGTTTATATAATTGAGTGAAAAAAATTATTCTCTAGACTGTGGCTAGTGTATCGCACACCTCACAATTGTTCACTGGACTGTAGTTTATATAACTGAGTGAAAAAAATTATTCTCTAGACTGTGGCTAGTGTATCGCACACCTCACAATTGTTCACTGGACTGTAGTTTATATGATTGAGTGAAAAAAATTATTCTTTAGACTGTGGGTAGTGTATCGCACACCTCACAATTGTTCACTGGACTGTAGTTTATGTAATTGAGTGATAAAAATTATTCTCTAGACTGTGGCTAGTGGACCGCACACCTCACAATTGTTCACTGGACTGTAGTTTATGTAATTGAGTGAAAAAAATGATTCTCTAGACTGTGGCTAGTGTATCGCACACCTCACAATTGTTCACTGGACTGTAGTTTATATAATTGAGTGAAAAAAATTATTCTCTAGACTGTGGCTAGTGTATCGCACACCTCACAATTGTTCACTGGACTGTAGTTTATATAATTGAGTGAAAAAAAATATTTTCTAGACTGTGGCTAGTGTATCGCACACCTTACAATTGTTCACTGGACTGTAGTTTATATAATTGAGTGAAAAAAAAACGATTCTCTAGACTGCACTACAGATCCCAGCAAGCCAAGGTACAGCAGCAGCAAAAATGAGTACTGAGAGGACTTTGGGCAATTTCATTGGGGTCTGTGTGGACCATGTGCTGTCCCCTTTCTGCCACCAGTCGCTGTGCACAATGTGCAGCCAAGATGGCGGTAGCTGCACTGCAAGTCCCAGCCAACAGCCAAGAGAAGGACAAAAAAAAATGTCATTGTAGCCCTTAGAAGGAGCGTTGGGTTCTTTGTGGATGATTCCTGCCTAACCAGATTCTAATTTCACGCCCTAACAGTGTGCAGCCAAGATGGCGGTAGCTGCACTACAAGTCCCAGCCAGCAGCCAGGAGGAGACCAAAAAAAAAACGTGCTTGTAGCCCTTAGATGGCCTGTTGGGTTCTTTGTGGGTGATTCCTGCCTAACCAACAACTAAATTCAGGCCCTAACACTCTCCTTGACAGACAGCAGCTCTATCCCTTATCTCATGCAGACGGCGTATGACGCGAGCAGCACGGGACCAGATTCTTATATTCCCAGGTCATCTGATCTGGCCAGCCAATCCCTGCTATCGACCTGTAGGGGCCCCACGTGATGCTAGGAGGTACCAAAGACTCTCCTGCATGTTGATTGGCTGAAAAAAGGCGGCTAACATGCAGGAAGAAGAAGTTGCCATTTACGCGAGGACCGCGATATGCTCGTCCGAGTAGCGAGCATATGCGAATACCCTAATGCTCGGACGAGCATGTTCGCTCATCTCTACACGTTACCTGTTTGGATTACAAAATTACCTCACGTGGATTACGATTGAATTTTGGACTGTGTTCCAGCGTTTTATGCCAAGAAGCCATGAGGGGAGACTCAAACGTATATGTGAGCCTTTTATGCTTGCAAATGTGAAATTGATTGCACTAAAATGCTTGCATGTCTTTGCAGTATTTTAGCAGGTTCAGCAATGTTCAAGCACTTTAGCCCATTTTGTGTATTCTTTTTCAGGTACTGCACTGTGTCCTATTATGCACTTATTGTATGGTGTTTTTAGTAAATTATGCACTTAGCCGGATAGCTAACAGTGAGCACCTTACTTTTCTACCTCATATGGACTGCCTCTGAGGACTGTACGCCGTGGCCTACAGTCTTGTGCATGCGTATGATGAAATCGCGAGTCAATAGTATGCTAAGGATTCGTACACGTTTTGTACGCTAATGCTTACGCATTCAGTTCAGTAGCATACTTTTAACAACGCTTAGACTGTATGTTCGTAATTTGTGCAGTAATGTTCACAAAACAACGATTATTTTTTAACGCAAATTCGACCGAATAAATTTGTATTAAGAACTAATCTTGTCATAAATTCCTCAATTATTCGCCGAAGCAAATTTTTTGATGATTCGCTTATCTCTAGTGTCCACTAGTTCAGGCATTTGGATGCTAATAGAGGACAGGCGAATAGACAAACAGATATTGATTTTTATTTTATATATATATATATATATATATATATATATATATATACTGTATATACTGTATACTAGAAAAAGTACCCAGTGCTGCCCAAGTATGAATTGTTGGTCTGTTTGTGTGTTTATTGGATTTGTTCCAAAGGTGCCTAGGAGGCTAGTCCATGCCCTCATTTATTTTTTATGGTTCAATAAGTTTTTATTGAAAGGGTTTTTAAGTACATTACAAATTGAGCGATCAACAAAAGTAACATAATAACAGTAAATACAGAACAGCAGTAACGGGTCCTGTGGTATTGAGATTAAAGCACAAGGCCGCAGTGGGGTGCGACCTGCAAAAGAAATGCAAATATCTGGTACAAGGTACAAAGGGGTGAGTACATCAAAATGAAACCATCATAGCAAGCCCTCTGGAAGAGGGGTAGCAAATTTGCTGGAGAGCCAAGGCAACCAACGGTTGTGAGTGCCTATTCTGGATCGCAGATTAGGGGCGAAGGTTATTTCACAGTGCATGTGAAAATTAACAGACTGCACAACTTCAACGGTGGAGGGCTGTGTGGCCTGCTTCCAGGTCCTAGCCAAGACGTTGCGGGCTGCTGCCAGGATGTGATAAACTACCCAGCGAAGTGGAGCAGGAACTGAGCCAAGGCCTATTCCCAGAAGGTACAGCTCCGGCTTGTATGCTATTGTATAATCCGTAATATCCTCAATCAAGGCAGCAATTTCTATCCAGAAGGGCTGCACTGAGGGACATTCCCACCACATGTGGAAAGGTGTTCCCATCCTGCCACATCGTCTCCAGCAACACGGGGAATAGTTGGGAATTATATGTGCTAGCCTGTTAGGGGTAAGGTACCACCTTAATTGCGTTTTCCTACTTTGCTCTACGTGATTAATACACTTGGAGCAGGTATACGACCAGAAAGCCGCCTGACGCCACTGGAGCACCGAGAAGGAACAACCCAATTCCCGCTCCCACTGTAACATGAATGACTGTTTGGCACTCGTGCTCGGGAGAGTATACATAGAATAAAGGTTGGATATTTTGGGCCTAGCACACTTGCCTGTTGTGAGGAAGCTTGTGAGAACTGTAGCTCCCTGAACCCTTTCCTTTGGAGGCAGCGACTGCAATAGATGCCTTATCTGCAGGTACTGGTAGAAACGGCTATTCGGAAGGGAGTACTTCTCACGCAGTGTAGAGAATTCAACTAATCCAGAGTGGTCAAATAGATCATTTACCTCCTTTATGCCCCCATCCACCCATCTAGCAAGGGATATATTAGGTATGAGGTACTCCAGGGCTATCAAGGGCAGTTTCTCAACTGGAATATGAATAAACTCCTTAGTGTCCACAATCTTAGACCATATGAACAGTGAAGCCTGCATGGTAGACAGCGGGAGGTTATGGGATATGTTCCTCACAGTGCGCGCTGCAAGGAGCACGTGTAAGGAATGGCCTCTGACGTAGGATTCCTCAATTTGTAACCACCTATGATTCGTGGAAGGGGCCCACCACTCCAAGGTCTGCTCCCCAAGGCTCGCTAGATAATAACTGAATAAATCGGGAACACCCAATCCCCCCAAACGTATCGGAGGATATAGAGTAGACTTGCCTATTCGGGGCTTTTTGGAACTCCAAACAAAGGATAGTAAGTCCGATTGAAGTTGTGCAATCCGTCCTCTCGCAATCTGTAGTGGCATACATCTAAAAAAGTACAAAATTTTAGGCAAGGAAAACATTTTAGCAGCGTTTATCCTAGCGATCCAGGAGAGGTTCGTCTTAGACATATTAGCATAATCCTGTTTTAATGTGGAACGCAATTTAGATAAGTTTATCGACAATGTGTCATCTAAATTACAAGCCAGCTCCAACCCCAAATAAGAAATCGAGCTGTCTTTCCAAGAGAAAGAATAATGAGTCTGCAACTCTCCCCTGACTTCCGCCGGCACATGGAGTGGTAATATATTCGTTTTGGTGATATTTAGCTTATAATACGAGCAGCGAGAGAAGTCATCTATTATAGACATTGCCGCAGATAGTGATGTACTCGGATTCGTTAAGGTTAGGATAACGTCATCCGCGTATAATCCTATAACATGTGAGTGATTATACACCTTAATCCCTTTTATTAATAAACTGCGTCTGATGGCTTCTGCCAGTGGCTCCATGACCAAGGCGAAAATCAGGGGAGAAAGCGGGCAGCCTTGCCTGGTGCCATTTGTTATACAGAAAGAATCTGAGATAAAGCCCGAGGCAAGTACTCTGGCTGAGGGAGAGGAATAGAGAGCTAACATCGCCGTTAAGATAGGCCCGTGAAATCCAAATTTTTGGAAGACTAGGTCTAAATATCCCCAGTGGACCCTATCGAATGCTTTTTCAGCATCTAAGGAAACAAAAAGTGTGGGCACTTTTGACTTATCCGCCAATTGAACCAGATCAAGCATACGTCTCGTCCCATCTCTACATTGCCTCCCAGGGATAAACCCGACCTGGTCTGGCTCAATTAGGGACGGTAAAAAGGCATTGATACAGGAAGCCAGTACTTTGGCATATAACTTTAAATCAACGTTCAATAAGGATATGGGCCTAAAGTTTGCAGGTGTGTCAGGGGACTTCCCTGGTTTGGGGAGGGTAACAATCGTGGCCATAAGCATTTCCGGGGGGATAAAGCCATTTGTCATAAATGAATTATACAGCGAGCATAAATGCGGAACGAGCTGGGCTTGGAACGTTGTAAAGTACGAGGAGACAAATCCGTCCGGACCTGGGGCCTTATCTGAAGGCATAGATTTGAGCGCCTCAGCAATTTCGCCAGGCTGAATAGGGAGATTTAAGGATGTTAACTGGGCTGCAGTAAGTGATGGCAGGGGTAATGAGTCTAGGAATGATAGAATACCTTTTTGATCAGGTTGGGGTGTCTCAGGGTCATTCTCGAGGTTATAGAGATGTGAATAATAATCCGCGAAGGCATTAGTGATCTCTTGCGGGTAAGAGAAAACGGAATTGCCATGTTTAAGCCTACAGATTCTGCCTTCCGCAGTCCTCCGCCTGAGCCTACGCGCAAGCAGTGCCCCCGTCCGATCTCCAGCATGATAAAACTTAGTCTTCATTGATCTAATAGTCTTCTCATGTTGGTAGAGGAGGAGAGAACGCAAGTGAAGTCTGAGTTGTTTAACCTTCTCTAGTAGTGAGGGAGAGGGATTGGTTTTGTATTGACCACTCGCAGATTCCAGATCACTAATAGCATTGGCCAGATGTCGCTCTCTGCATTTTTTCAATCTAGAGGCCGACTGAAGCAGTATCCCCCGCATAAAGGCTTTGTGAGCCAGCCAGAGTGTGGGTGTCGAGATATCGGGTGTGGTATTTATGCTGAAGTACTCCTGCAGCTTATCCCTATATTCTGCAACCCTAATTTCGCTTTTTAGCAAGTATGGGTTTAGTCTCCATGACGGAGGGGGCAGATTAGGGGCACCCAAATCCAATATCAAAGAAATCGGAGCGTGATCCGACCAAGTGGCACAACCAATGTCCGACTTAAGCGCCTTATGCAACAGGTCTCTGGATATTAAAAAGTAGTCGATCCGGGATTGCGAAGTGTGAGACATGGAGACATAAGAATAGTCACGCTCACTGGCATGCTGGTAGCGCCAAATATCATGCAACGGCACGTCAAGAAGAACAGATCTCAGATCATCTCTTTTGGAGATCGCTGAGGAATGACTAGAGATGCATCTATCGGGATATTAAAATCACCACCTGCTATGATGGAGCCTTTGGCTACTTTCAATATTTTTCTAAAGAGCCTGTTATGGAAGGACCTTTGTCGGACATTGGGCGCGTATACAGATACTAGTGTATATGGAGCTCCTTCAATCAGGCATATCAATATGACATAGCGGCCTATGGAGTCAGTGATGCATTGTTGCAGTACAAAATTAACAGAAGATTTAACACAGATAAAAGTGCCAGCCTTTCTCTTTTTTACTGCGGGAGAATGGTATATATAAGGAAACCTCCGGTGCTTGCAGCGATGCAGATCCGCTTCCAATAGATGCGATTCTTGAATCATGGCAATGTCGCATTTAGATTTCAGCAGATCTGACCAAAGCTGCGACCGCCGAAATGGTGAGTTGAACCCCCGTACATTATTTGAATACACCTTAACCCCCATTATAAGCTAAGGACAGACTAATAGATGGCGTGCGCTCAATAAATGAATGGACCACATTTGCATGTACACCCCAAAGCGGCAGAATGACATTTGCTACAGGAAAACACAGGTACCCAGAAATGGGCAGAGAAGCGCCCAAGTAGAAAGCTAGGAACAACATAAACATAAAAATACACATAACTACAAACAAAGTCTCAAATAACTCTGCTCAGAGGACTTGTCCTCACTGAAAAGAGCAGAAAGTGGGGGAAGAAACAGTCGTAACTGTCAGTCACTCACATACTCCAGAAAAGGATAACTGCGAGAGAACTGACAAAAGCGATTGACCATCAAGCCACGTCCCAGTCAGATGAGACTTTATCCGGCCTGGATGAAGAGCTTGTCTTCTCTGCCTCAGCCGCACTGTAGATTTCCCATTCCTGGAGGTGTTTGGCCGCATCTTGAGGTGAAAGGCAGGTGATGAGTTTCCCATTACGAGAGATAAGGAACTTGACCGGGAAACCCCAGCGGTACCGGATCTGGTGCTCCCGAAGCACTTTGGTGATAGAGAGGAACTCACGCCTTTTAGCCAGTGTGGCTGCAGACAAATCAGGGAACACCGAAATACCCTGGAATAGTGGGGTAGGCTCAGGATTCTCTCTCAAGGCCTTCAGAAACTTTTCCTTTGCATGGTAGAAATGTATTCGGGCCACAATGTCGCGTGGAATCGCTGGATCCAAGCCTTTGGGTTTAGGAACCCTGTGGACACGATCTATCAGGAGATCCAGTTCGGTCAGGGACGGCACTACAGCTTTTAGAAGGCCCTGCAGAAAAACCTCCAACTCCTCCGCAGGCACCGACTCATCAACTCCCCTCAGGCGCACATTATTTCGGCTATGACGATCTTCCATATCCTGGAGCTTGCCTCTCAGTTGCTGGAGGTCTTCTTCCAGAGCCTCATGGGCGTCAATTAGTGCGTTGTGGGAGGATGCGAATTCGGCCATTTTACTTTCCACATGCGAGGTGCGTTCTCCCAACTCCTGGATCTCGCGCCTAAATTCCCTCATAAGGGACTGCATATCCTCCTTCAGGGAGGACCTTAGTGAGTCCAGCATAGCCCGCATAGAAGTCGCTGTAAGAAGCCCAGAAGGCGACTCTGAAGTGCTGGGCTCAGCAAAATCTTGCTGCCTGCTGTGGGCGGTCGCGGGAGAGACCTGGCCTGAGCGAGAAGATGGCGGCGACTCCACAAGGCCCGGGCTGTCGGTGGGCACTTTGGCGAAAAACTCAGTGAGTTTCTTAGGGCCAGGCTTCTTTCTTGGCTTACCCATGATGTGGGAGAAATCTCTAGCTGAAGTCAGTGCTCAGAGAGCCGCTAAGACTGCCGCTGTGTGCCGCTTTCAGTTATCCTCCTCGGAGCGCGCGAGCTATGCGGCCGGCGCCATCAACGTCCAGGCCACGCCCCCCTCATTTATTTTTTATATAGGGCTAGTAGACATATATACCCCAGCAGTTACACACTGTTTATTTTATTAACTGTCCCCCATAACAGTGACTTTCACAGTGACTCACCCTCCTTAACATTACCCTCATGTGAATGAAATCATATATATTGTATTTTGTTCCTGTCTCCTATCATTGGACTCTTCCCCTCCTTAATTCTTACACCCAATTATCTTCATGCTGATGCTTGCATTGTTTTTCATAATCTTTAGAATAGAATGTTCTAAACTCAAGGCCTAATGTCCTGTCTTCATTTCTGTGAGGACATTTGTAATAATTTCACTGCTTTTTGGCCTAAAGCTATTATCATACTGTATGCTGTTGCTATATGGGTACATATATATATACACTATCGTTCAAAAGTTTAGGGTCACTTAGAAATTTCCTTATTTCTGAAAGAAAAGCACAGTTTTTTTCCAATGAAGATGAACATTAAATTAATCAGAAATACACTCTATACATTGTTAATGTGGTAAATGACTATTCTAGCTGCAAACGTATGGTTTTTAATGCAATATCTACATAGGTGTATAGAGGCCTATTTCCAGCAACCTTCACTCCAGTGTTCTAATGGTACATTGTGTTTGCTAACTGTGTAAGAAGGCTAATGGATGTTTAGAAAACCCTTGTGCAAGTATGTTAGCACAGCTGAAAACAGTTTTGCTGGTTAGAGAAGCTATAAAACTGACCTTCCTTTGAGCTAGTTGAGAATCTGGAGCATTACATTTGTGGGTTTGATTAAATTCTTAAAATGGCCAGAAAAAGAGAACTTTCATGTGAAAGTCTATTCTTGTTCTTAGAAATGAAGGCTATTCCATGCGAGAAATTGCCAAGAAACTGAAGATTTCCTACAACGGTGTGTACTACTCCCTTCAGAGGACAGCACAAACAGGCTCTAACCAGAGTAGAAAGAGAAGTGGGAGGCCCCGCTGCACAACTGAGCAACAAGACAAGTACATTAGAGTCTCTAGTTTGAGAAAAAGATGCCTCACAGGTCCTCAACTGGCAGCTTCATTAAATAGTACCCGTAAAACACCAGTGTCAACGTCTACAGTGAGCAGGCGACTCCGGAATGCTGGCTTTCAGGGCAGAGTGGCAAAGAAAAAGCCATATCTGAGACTGGCTAATAAAAGGAAAAGATTCATATGGGCAAAAGAACACAGACATTGGACAGAGGAAGATTGGAAAAAAGTGTTATGGATAGACAAATCGAAATTTGAGGTGTTTGGATCACACAGAAGAACATTTCTGAGACGCAGAACAACTGAAAAGATGCTGGAAGAGTGCTTGACGCTGGTGCTGGTAAAGTGGGATATTTGTACAAGGTAAAAGGGATTTTGAATAAGGAAGGCTATCACTCTTTTTTGCAACGCCATGCCATACCATACCCTGTGGACAGCACTTGATTGGAGCCAATTTTCTCCTACAACAGGACAATGACCCAAAGCACACCTCCAAATTATGCAAGAACTATTTAGGGAACAAGCAGGCAGCTGGTATTCTATCTGTAATGGAGTGGCCAGCGCAGTCACCAGATCTCAACCCCATTGAGCTGTTGTGGGAGCAGCTTGACCGTATGGTACTCAAAAAGTGCCCATCAAGCCAATCCAACTTGTGGGAGGAGCTTCTGGAAGCATGGGGTGACATTTCTCCAGATTACCTCAGCAAATTAACAGCTAGAATGCCAAAGGTCCACAATGCTGTAGCATTCTTTGACGAAAGCAAAGTATGAAGGAGAAAATTATTATTTCAAATAAAAATCATTATATCTAACCTTGTCAATGTCTTCACTATATTTTCTATTCATTTTGCAACTCATTTGATAAATAAAAGTGTGAGTTTTCATGGAAAACACAAAATTGTTTGGGTGACCCCAAACTTTTGAACGGTAGTGTATATATATAAATCCACGCAAAGTGAGAAGTCATTTGTGGAGAACACACCTCCCTGTGTCTCTGATGATGATTTTCCCGAGCCACTTAACCCTTGATTCAGCCCCATCATCACATTGGTAGAGCTGATTACACTCACACTCCATAGCACCCCCTTTAACAATTAACCCTTCCCCCTTAACAGTGACCTCCACAGCACCCTGCTCCCTTGACAGTCATCTCCACAGACCCCACCCCCTTAAAAGTGACCTCCTCCCTTAACGGTGACCTCCACAGCACTCTGCCCCTTTAACAGTTAATTTCACAGCACCCCACCCTCTTAACAGTGATCTCCACAGCACCATTCCCCCTTAAAAGTGACCTCCACAGTGCCCCACCCCCTTAACAGTGACCTTCACAGCATCCACCCCTTAACAGTGCCTTTCAAAGCATCTTTCCTCCTTAACTTTGACCTCCACAGCACCCTGCCCAGTTAAACGTGACCTCCACAGCACTCCACCCCTTTAACAGTTAACTTCACAGCAGCCCACCCTCTTAACTGTGAACTCCGCAGCACCACGCCCCCTTAAATGTGACCTCCACAGCACCCCACCCCCTTATAAGTTACCTCCACAGTACCCCAATCAGTGTTCCCTCTAAGCCTTGGGAGCTGCTGAGCGGGGTCGGCTCAGAGCTGGGCACAGCGTCATCAAAGGTGGGTGATAGGAAAACCTAAGATAATTGTCACATCAAAGACATACAGTGTAACCCCTGCACCATCCCGTACAATACAGTATAATCACTGCACCATCCTGGACAATATACAGTATAGTTCATACACCATGCAGTACAGTATACAATATAATCCATGCCGTATAATATACATTATAATCCCTGCACCATGCTGAATAATATACAGTATAATCTCTGCACCCTGCTGTATAATATACATTACAATCCCTGCACCATGCTGAATAATATACAGTATAATCCCTGCACCATGCTTAACTGAATACATTATAATCCCTGCACCATGCTGGACGATATACGTTATTATCCCTGCATTATGCTGTATAATATACATTATAATCCATACACCATGCTGTACAATATACGTTATAACCCCTGCACCATGCTGCACAATATACAGTATAATCCATACATCATGCTGTACAATATACGTTATAACCTCTGCACCATGCTGTACAATATACATTATAATCCATACACCATGCTGTACAATATACGTTATAACCCCTGCACCATGCTGCACAATATACAGTATAATCCATACACCATGCTGTACAATATACAGTATAATCTATAGACCATGCTGTACAATATACATTATAAACCATACACCATGCTGTACAATATACAATATAATCCATACACCAAATCGTACAACATACATTATAATCCATACACCAGGCTGTACAATTTACATTATAATCCGTACACCATACTGTACAATATGCAACATAACCCCACAGTGTAGGTGTTTTACTGTATATTGTACGGCATAGGTGCATGGATTATAATGTATATTGTACGGCATGGTGTATGAACTATACTGTATATCGTACATCATGGTGTATGAACTATACTGTATATTGAACGGCATGGTGTATGGATTATAATGTATACTGTATAACATGGTGTATGGATTATAAACTGTCAGTATGATTCTGTTATAGAAAGGTCACACAGATTGCCACAGCATTATCAATCATGATAATGCCTTGTCCTTCATAAGTCCAGAAAACATGACCCCTCACACAGAGCGTGATTTCCGCGAGGGATATGCTCATGTGAAAGAGCCCCAACAGTGAACTTCCCCTCTTAACAGTGACCTCACAGACTCTGATCCAAGATATCAAAAAGAAAAGGGAACAAGAGGCAGCACTCCAATTCATATGAGAAAGTGGACTTCTTTATTCACCCATGCTTCATATATATGTGAATGTTTGCACATTTGTTCTTTGTAGGCGCCTACATGCCTTGATGGATCTCAATGAGAATACTGAGGGGGTTGTCAAGTACATTCGACAGGGTTCTTGAAGGTTCTAATAAAGTAATATGGTTTTGATGTAGCGTGCATTAAATGTATGCACTAATGTAACTGCAGCGTCCCACTAACAGTGGTTCACTTCAAACTGTCATATTGTATATATGGTAAGGCTATCCATTAGGCTGATGTAGATAGTTACACTCCTCGCATCTAGATGGAGCTGGTCATCTGCTGCCACCGCTCTGTACAGAGAAGGGTGAAATTGGTGGTTGGAGAGAGAGTGCAGAGAAGTGAGTCAGCAGAACGCAGTGGAGAAGCAGGGTCCAGCAGCTTTCCTGGAATCCTAACCTCAAATGCCACTGGGAAACCTAAAAGCCAGTGAAGTCATCATTAATTCCATAGCCAGATCAAAGTGCCACAAGGTTTTACACCAGGTGGAGGTAATTCATATTCTAATTGTTTTGGACTCCATCACTAACAAGTTCCCAGGAGACGCTTCACAGCCCCTGAGGAAGATTACCGGATAATAAGTGCACTATTATCCATAAATCTGAGTCACACATTACCCCTCCGGAGTGTGCACTTAATTCTTAAACTGTACCCAAAAGCCTGGCTGTTTGCTAGAGACTTTATATATGAAACCAGAAGGACCAGCCTTCTTGGAAAAGCCTACCATATCTATCATTTTGTAAGCCATCTCTGTCTGTACAATAAGGAGGATTCAGGAATTAAGTAAAAGTTCCCCTGTTTACCTCAGAAACTGTCTCCTCATCACTTCTACTCCATTTCAAAAGTTTGTGTCTACTTCAAGACACTGGCGTCATGAGAAACCAGGACCCAGCCGACTGAGACAGTCAAAATTACCACCAAGGGCACCTCGTCTCACCACCCGGCGGAGTCCTGCGTATAGAGTGTGCCCCGAAGGAAGTTGTGTCCACCCTCTACGCAACTGCACGCCGGTCCAGGGATTCCACTAAAAACCGTGAGTAACCATCGGCAACACCACACATATCCCTGACGCTCACGTGTTCCCCAGCGGTACCGGCTCGCTGCATAACTGTAACTCCTGAGGCACTGCCTCACTCTGTCTCTCATCCCATAGCAACCAGCCAAAGCACAGCTTTCAGTTTTGCCATAGCAACCAATCACATCACAGCTTTCATTTTAATATAGCGCTTCTTACTATAGTGTAGACCTATGTTTACTAATCTGTGGCTCTCCAGCTGTTTCAAAACTACAACTCCCATCATTACTTTATGGCTGCAAGTTGTTGGGGCATGATGGAAGTTTACAGTATGTTAAGATGTGCTGTAGCATACCTCCCAACTTTTGGAAAGGCCAAAGTGGAACAATAGCAGTTGTGCACCCCTAGTGCCACTCACTAATATTTATACACCCATAGTTTCCACTACACAGTATCTATGTTCCCATAGTGCCACATAGTAGTTATGATCCTATAGTGCCCCTACACAGTAGTCATGCCCCTATTGTTCTACTTTCTCATAGACTTCAGGTCTAATGACCTGCAGGAGGCTGAACGGTAGGGACAAGAGCCACAGACTACCATTACCTGCCATAAACTTCTGCCCCCTCAAAGGCCACCTGAGGTGAAATGCTCATCACGCCTCATAGCAGATGTAGCCAAAGGAACCATATATACCATATATTAAACCAAGGAACCATATGCAGAATACTTGACCAATTAAGGACCAATCTTCATTTTTGCATTCCTTCTCGTCTTCCAAAACCCATAACTTTTTAACTTTTCCTTTCACACAGCCTTATTCGGCTCATTTTTTATGTTACAAGTTATATTTTTTAACGGCACCATTTACTTCACTGTATCTTGTAGTGAAAAATGGAAAATAATTCTTTATTGGGTGAAATGATAATAAAAATGCATTTCTGCCACTATATGCTAAAAATGACATGAGGAGCTTATTCTGTGGGCCAGTATGATTGTGGTGCTACTGTAATTATATAGTTGCTATTTTGTTTTACTATTTAAAAAAACCTTTGAAAAAAGTTTTTATTGGTACCATTTTGGTATACACACAATTTGTTTTATAACTTTTTATTTAATTTTTTGGGGGAGGGATAAGGTGACAAAAAATGGCAAAATGTGCATTTTACTTTTTTTTTTCCATTACTGCATTCACTGCGCATGTACATTTTTTATTTTAATAGTTTTAATAGTTTGGACATTTTTGGACTATTATGTTTATTTTTTTTATTGTTTATTTTTATATGTAGAATTGGGAAAGAGGGTGATTTGAATTTTTAATATTGGTGCCTTTTAAAAAATAAAAACAAAAAATAAAAACTATTACCCAATGGTCGGCTTGGATAACCAACAGTATTTTATTACAAAACACAATTAGATCATAAAACAATAAAATCCTATAACAAAAATTTCATACACATTAAAACATCTCATATGTAATCTTAGATGCGGTTTACCTCGGTCCCTCCAATATTTCAGGTGTGGAGCTCTCACAGTGTCCCGAAATATGTCTTACTTTGTATTTGATGTTATTAAATGTTGATATTCATATGTGTTCAAACTTCAAATCATCATACTGATACGTTGATACTGTGTATCGAAAGGTGGATCTGATATTATATCCCCTGTTTTACCTGTTACTTGCAGTTTAACTGAGGTTGCTGCCGTACTGATATTTACAATGTTATTTGGTCATATGACCTGATGTTCCTTTACGAACTCACCGGACCTTGTACCCGACTCCTTAGCTTAGTCTTGGTTGTGGAGGTCTCTTGTATCGGTGACTTGATGTCTGCGCTTTTCCCTCCTGGGACGTCGGGCAACTGGACCCCGACTTTCCGTTTACAACGGTGTTTCCAGTGCTTTACTTCCAGCGCTTGCGTACTCGTTGTTTGGAGACGCCCAAATAGACATCCACGTGTATTATCCACGGGTGTCAGCACAATGTTGTACGGCAGTTTTTCCTCGATAGTTGTTACTCAATTGATTTGAAGAAAGGTATATCCGAATATCAAAGTATAGTACCAAACGCGTTTCGAAAACATCCAGTTTTCTTCCTCAGTGGCTACTGGATGTTTTCGAAACGCGTTTGGTACTATACTTTGATATTCGGATATACCTTTCTTCAAATCAATTGAGTAACAACTATCGAGGAAAACTGCCGTACAACATTGTGCTGACACCCGTGGATAATACACGTGGATGTCTATTTGGGCGTCTCCAAACAACGAGTACGCAAGCGCTGGAAGTAAAGCACTGGAAACACCGTTGTAAACGGAAAGTCGGGGTCCAGTTGCCCGACGTCCCAGGAGGGAAAAGCGCAGACATCAAGTCACCGATACAAGAGACCTCCACAACCAAGACTAAGCTAAGGAGTCGGGTACAAGGTCCGGTGAGTTCGTAAAGGAACATCAGGTCATATGACCAAATAACATTGTAAATATCAGTACGGCAGCAACCTCAGTTAAACTGCAAGTAACAGGTAAAACAGGGGATATAATATCAGATCCACCTTTCGATACACAGTATCAACGTATCAGTATGATGATTTGAAGTTTGAACACATATGAATATCAACATTTAATAACATCAAATACAAAGTAAGACATATTTCGGGACACTGTGAGAGCTCCACACCTGAAATATTGGAGGGACCGAGGTAAACCGCATCTAAGATTACATATGAGATGTTTTAATGTGTATGAAATTTTTGTTATAGGATTTTATTGTTTTATGATCTAATTGTGTTTTGTAATAAAATACTGTTGGTTATCCAAGCCGACCATTGGGTAATATTTGTTATATTGATAGGCTAAGTTTGGTAATTAGCAGGTCGTGCATTCCCCAGGTGAGCACTTCAACAAATGTAGAGCGTTTTTTAAAAAATAAAAACTTTCATTGTAATTTTTATTACCCTTATTGGACTTGTTAAATTATTTCATCAGCTTTCATCAGCTGTTAATATTTCCACACTGTATTATAAATGCAAAATATTATTTTCTGAATACTTAGTAATATATCTTTTAGCAACCCTTAAAATGATGAGCAATATGAATTTATATATGAATATATAAAAATTATAAGAAAATATATTTTGTACAGTAGTCAGTAGTCAGTAAATTTACTTCAATTGTTCACCAGAGAAATGATACAATGATAACTACTAGTTAGCATGGCTCTGTATTACTGTTGTGCCACCTGGTGGCCGCATCTGAAATACCTATGTATTTGAATAATTTACGTAATTAATTTTTAATGCTATCCATTAGCGTAGCTATTTTTAATGCTACCTCAGATATGCCTTCCCTCTGTACCACATCTGCATGGTGTAAGGCTGCTACACAAGCAGCATGAAAGCAAGAGGCCTTGGCTCTATCTTAGCTAACAATTGAGCCAGGCAGGCAGGCACTTCACCAACACAGAAAGAACATGAAAGCTCTCTGCTGTGTTGGAACAAATGTGGAAGTGGAGCTTTCTGGACCGAGGGAAGCAGCACTGAAATTGGGATGTCAGTGGAGCTTCCATAGTTAAGTACATTCAAAACAGGCCATTTGTCCAAGTGCATTTGGACAGGGCAACCATAAAGCAAGATGAAATGTCTTCCACAGGGCCTATGCAGACTGTAGTCTGATCTTGCATTTTAACCAAAGAAATGTAACCCTCAAAAGCAAAGAACGTTCACAGGTAGACAAGCTCATCAGTAATGCTTTCATCCAGTCCATGTGGACTGCACTCCAAAAGGAAAATTGCTGTGTTTGTTTCACCACAAAGTTTCAGATAATCCTTCAGCATTCCTCGGTTAAAACAATCTTTTATTAAATCTTCATTAAAAAAAACATGCAAACAGTAAAGAAAGAAGCATCAGAGAGTGGATCGAGATTGACATTTATGTTAACTACTTGGTTTAAATGTTGTTTTCTTTTGTTTCTTTGAGGTGTCATACAGCTGCGGTGTCTCCCCTACCTTGCCTCCCCAAGGAGGTCTCAACCACACCATCGTGGTCTCGACGGGTACTGTCTACAGTACAACATGGTGTCCCCTTGTATATATAAATATAGCAAGTCCTCATGATTTAGATGAGATTCACTGATCGGTAAACATGCTGACTTAAAAGCACTTACTAATGTATTATGATTGTCCATATTGCCTCCTTTGCTGGCTTGATTCATTTTTCCATCACACTATACAGTGCTCATATCCACTTTAGCTGTGACTATCCAGCATTCATTTCAGCAGCACCATGGCCTCTTGGTAGAGTACTGTAGGAATGCGACACAAGTGCTCATAAATAGACCTGGGATTCCATGTTGGGTTCTTGTATTCTAGGATTTGAGTCAACCTGAGTCAACCTGTGTCCCTTTGAGAAAGTATCACGATGCATCCCGCTTTACTCAATTTACCAGCAGAATGCATCATCCCTTACAACTGTACCTCTTTCAGTAGCTGCTCTTTTGTACCTGTGTTTGACCTCACACCATAAGATTAGCAGCGCTCATGTATACAGGCCCAGTCTCCCACCATGATCTCCGGGTAACCTGGTCCTCCCCTATTGGGAATACTACTGCCAACAGCTTTTGAGATGCAGGGGTCATGTTGTGCTTCGAGGCATTCACCATTCTTAGTAAAACTTGTCTGGCCTGGACATTGCACAGGGATCTGACCACAGCTATCCCTATCCCTGACTACAGCTTCTCTTTGTAGCACTGACTCTATCAGAATAGTAGTTTACCATCAATTTTTGGCTGGTGACCACTGGCAACAGCTGTTACATTTCATGGCTATTCAGGGCACCTAGTGGTCTGGAAAGGGTGCTCTTACTAAACCTGCTCTTCTGGGAAAATACAGAAATATCTCTTGACTTTGGCACTGCTTCAGGGTTCTCTGCAGTGCTATCAGTGGGAATTTTTTGTACTTGGATCCCAACTCCTAGGCCATAATGTGGCATCTATATAATATGTTTAATTTGTTTTTCTTCTTGCCACACATCTATTTATGCATTGTGTAATCATGGTTTATATTTTTTTATTTCCAATTATTTGTGTTCATAAGTAATTATGTATTTCATGTTTTATTACTAACCACTAACCACATGTGTGTAAAATAATGACAACAAGTTATTTATTACATCATTTTCACATTCATTCACTCCGTTACATTTGGTATTATTTGCATATAATTTTTATATAATTTTTTTTTCTTTTAATTGTCATTCTTTATTATGTGCGTTTATATTCAATCATGTATATTATTATGTATCACCAATTATGTATACCTTTTTCATATTATTAATTGTGCGCTTTTTTATTATACAATATTCAATCATGAGTCTTGCCATTGCACCATAAATATGTTTCATTTTATCAGCTGTATCATCCCCTTATTGAGCCTTCTATATGCTATGCTGGTCGCTGGTTTGCCAGGTTGCAACACATTTAAGATGGCCACCACAGTGCACGCCGCATCTCTGCACATGCGCTGGACAAGTGACGCGGTCTGGACTTCGGTAGTGCACGGATCGCGCAACTTCCTGTGCGCTCCTTGCCCTCTGATCTCTGGCCCGCTGTTCGCCTGCCCGGCTGCATGGCGTGGACGCCAGCGCGCCAGGTAATTTGTGGTGACCTGCATTATAGTCTTTGGGTGTGTACCTGTATTTGCATACTACTGACCCGTTCATTACTTATACAAACATCTGTGGCTGTGGTTCCTTATTTGTCAGTCTTTGACCATGTGACTTGTTTTGTCTCTTTATAATCCCCTTGGCTTCATTGTCCACCATTACCCCTTGAGGAAGCAGACGGCGAAACGCGCGTCGGGGGTGTTGACCGGTGGTGCATTGCGGTGGGACTTTCTTGGTCAGTAATTGTCACTGTTTTATTTATATGCTTTTGGCTATACTGCCTCTTGTTATTCATCTGTTATTTATGTGGTCTTTCTGGCCAGCACATTATTCTGACCTCTTATTTTGCACTTGCACTTTACTGCTTCCCTACCTGCTTGCCCAACCTGTCCTTGGCAATTTTTAATGCATTTTAAATTTATAATATATAATATAGTCTGATATATAGTCCGAAATAGTTACTTTGCTTCAGTAAGACCGGCAGTTGACAGGCATCACTCTTAGAATCGCTTCATACGTCACTTATTTAGTTAGTTACGCAGCCAAAACTGACCAAATAACTCAAGTGTGAGCTCAGCCTTACAAGTCAATAAGTCAATGTTAGTGTCAGGTATAAGAACTGTAGTGGCCCAAGATTCTACTACAGAGTCAGCTGATTCCACATAGATTTCTACAAAACCTGTTCTGTTACACGCTGAAACAAGTAGTGTCCCCATGACCGAGTGGATAGGGTATCAGCAGTAAGTTTGTGTTCACATGGTCAGCATTTGGTCAGTAATCAGTAGTGTTGAGCGAGCACTTCTGTGCTCGTATGCTCGGGTGCTCTGGCCGAGCACTAGGGGTTGCTCGAGTGCTCGGCCAAGCAACCGAGCATAATGTTAGTCAATGGGACTAAACCTGGCACCCCCCGCTCGGAAGAGGGGAGGGTGTCTGGTTAATAGAAAAAGGTCAGAATCGTGACTTCTCCTCTTTTACTCCTTTCTCTCGTAAAAGTATGCTAATTAACTGAATTTGTACGCATTAGAGCACAATGCGTACGCATTAGCGTACAAAATGCGTACGCATTAGTGTACAAATTCATACGCATTAGCATACAAATTCGTATACATTAGCATACAAAATCGTACGCATTAGCGTACAAATCAACATTACAGTGCGGGGAAGAAACTCGAGCATTGTGCTCGAGTACACTCGGTGTTCAGCCGAACACCGAGCGGACCCGAGCCTAGGCATGCTTGGTCGAACAGCAGGTAGACAGAAGAAACGGTTCTCTTTTCACAAAGTTTGGGTCTGGCACCCAGAATTACCTAGTCTGATGCATCAAGCACTGGCGTGTGGAAATCTTGGCTGATCCATGCCTGATTCCTCTTCAAAAAGGTCAGTCTCTTCACATTTTGTGTGGAAAGGCGAGTTCTCCTTGTGTTAACTATGCCCCCAGCCAAACTAAACATCTGCTCTGATGCCACACTACTGGCTGGGCAGAAAAGATTGTCCAGGGCAAACTCGGACAGTTTCGGCCACAAGTTTGGCTGCCCAGTAGTCCAGGGGATCTTGGGTGTTGGGTAGCAGAGTGCAGTCTAAGTATGCCAACACCTGCTGGTTCAGGTTCTGCTCTATGTCTTGCTGCTTCTGGTGGGTGGTTTCTTCCGTAGGTGGATGAAGAAAACTGCTCATTAGAAACTCCAGACTTAAGTTGCTGCTGATGGAGCTGGTGCTGCTTCTGCCCCCCCTCCCCCTTCAACAGCCATGGCATTGGAACGTGAGCACAAAGGGCCCCTGCGCTCAGACTTTCGTGATGATGGGCGATGGTGCACGTAGGAAGCAACCAACTGACTAGATAGGATGTCACGGTAGTAGTTGAGTTTCTCCTCCCCCTCAGCATGTGGAACAAAGGCCCCCATTTTGGAGTGGTAGCGAGGGTCTAACATCGTGGAGAGACAGTAGTCATCTCTCTGCTGAATGGTGACAATACAGCTGTCACTATGCAAGCAACTCAGCATGCATCAGGCTATTTGCACAAGGGAATTGGAGGGACTCCCTGCCTCCAACTCCACTGCATACTGCCACGGTGTCTCAGAGTCATTTGCCTGGTCTTCCTCATCTCCCTGTAGCTCCTCCTGCTCCTCTCCTATCACTTGTGCAGAAATACCACCCATTTCTGTATACATTGCTTGTGCATGAATGTCCTCCTTCTCTTTCTCCTCCAGTTCAGGCCCCACAGTGCTCAGGTGGCCGTGAGATGTAGGCTCCACGTTTCCTGTTGCCAGATTTAGCAGCATCTGTACCAGTACATGAAGAAGTGTACTTATGTAGAAAAAAAATTAAACACCCCCAAAACTTGTAGTATCAGGCCACAATTTCACACCAATTCCACAATTAGGGATTAACAGTTATACTCATGTATAATAAAACATGAGTACCTAAAATCTATAGTACCAAGCCGCAAGTTCACCCCAATTAGACAATCAACGAATAATGGATTGAATTATATATAAAAGAACGCAAAGACCCTTCAATCTGTAGTATCAAGCCGTAGTAGTATCAAGCCGTAATTTCACCCCAATTAGACAATCAAGGATTAACGGATTGAATGATATATAAAAGAACGTGAACCCCCCCAAAATCTTTTGTGTCGTATATCTGTTGCCGATTGTATCACAAGCCATGTTTACATTTAGAATCTGCAGTGGATACGCCAAAGTTATGTTAAGGCCAGCAATCCACCACCAGTGCAGGGGATTATTAAAACCGGCATCTAGAAAGCCGGTCTTAATAAATCTGCCCCATTGTTTCTGATTACAATTCACTTAAAATTTCTGGAGGTCCCTCTGCAAGTTGCTTCAAGTAAAATTGGATTTCTCCTCTGCATATCATCCACAGATTAACGGGCAGGTAGAAAGAATTAAACAGGTTCTGGAGAACTATCTGCTCTTCTTTGTTTCTGCCTAACAAGACAACTGGGTATCTCTGCTCTCATGGGCTTAATTCTGCAATAACTCAGTGAATCTGCTGACAAGTCTCCTTTCTTTGTTTTTATTTATGGCCATCTTCCTCGGGTGTCTGAGCCTTATCAGTTATCCAGCTGCTTATGTTATAGCCAGGTACTTTTTCCAGATCTGGCAGGAGATCAAAGTTTCTCTTTCTCGGTCCTTGATGTCCATGAAGAAAAAGACGGATAAGAGAAGAAATCTCCCACAATTTTTGACAACTGACAAGGTCTGGTTGTCATTAAAAATATTCACTTCAGGGCGTGGCCAGCCATCACGCTGAGAGGACGCTGATCTCCATAGCTCCTGTGGTGCACAAGACAATCCCCCTTCATCTAAGCTGTAAAAACCTCAGAAAGGCTCATAACACATCTGCCTTGGTTGGGAAGACGAGGAGCCACATTTTGATGCCGGAATCACCTTCCTAAGCTGAAGAACAGCTGACTCCCGATTGAGGCCTACTCCCAGACCTCAAGCCGCGGCCTAGATTCCCGATCACGAGAAGCCCAGAAGAACGGCATTCGCCCAAGAGACGCTGGATGTCCATCGGAGGAGGCAACGAGGCAGAAAAACTTTCTCCACGGTCGTTTCACCTACAGCAACAAAGCGACGCAAAGCCCTTAGCTCTAATCAGCCACTCCACGAGGCCGATCACATCGGAAGCCCTGCTGCAGCCCCACGGGGTGCTCCGGCCCTGGATAACAGCAGTGCTCGGCTGGCTTGCGGGAGAACTGACACAGCATATCGAGACCCTCTGAAGCAGACAGTAAGTCCGGAGAACCGGACCAACAAAGGTAGTGTGCAGCACAGTTAAATAACAGCATTGCCTACTCAGAATAGGACTGCCTTTGTTAATAATCCGTAAGGATAATAGGAGAGGGCCAGTGTTTTGCAATTGCTTCAGGTCTAGTGTCTGCAGTAGGGTGGCCACCTGCTTCATCCCAAAAAGGAGGACATTTTAGGCCACACCCCAACCTGCCAAACCACACCCCCAACCTGCTAAACCACGCCCCTCTCCCAGTAAGTGCCCGGCAAAAAAAAAAAAAGAGAGGAAAACCTTAAAGGGGTTGTTAGGGTTCAGAGTTGAACCCAGGTGTACCCTTAATTTCACCCAGGCAGCCCGGCAAGGGCAAGGGTTCTTCTGTTCACAATTACACACTGCACTGCTTTACCGCTGCCGTTTTACTGGCCGGCGGGCATTCTGTATCTAGCAGTGCCGGAGTCAGTGAATTCCAGCAGGCTGTTCTCTGCTGGAACAGCCTGCCAGAATCACTAACTCTGATGTGAAAGTAGCCTAATACAGCGCCACATACCTCTTACATCCAGTGACGTCTTCTTAGATGTAGACATTCTGTGTTCTCAATCTTCTCCATTCAGACCAGACCGCCATGATGATTTCTTTCAGCCATCTCTTCTCTCTGCGGAATTTGACAGACAGACATCTTAGTTTCCTACTTTTCCATCATTCTCCCACCTTCTTGAACACCCCATCCTGCCACCCCCAATACTCAGACACTGTGCTCCACAGATAGTACTTCCTTTAGTAATTATTGGCACACAGTGCTCTAAAAAAAATAACTTCGCTACTAAAGTGTAACCAAAATGTTCCCCAAAAATAACTGTGCTAAGCTGATAGCGTGACAGGGTGCCCCCCACAATAATAGTGCTCCCCAAAGTCCCAATAGAAATAATTAGTGCCACCAGTAGAGTCAATGTCCCCATAATGCCCTCATAATGTGTGCCAATGCCCACTTTGTGCATAAAAAAAATCTTAGTTCCCCCTCAGTTGAGCTACATAGTTCCCTATAATTTGTGCCAGTATAAAATACTCCTATATAGTGCCCCCATAGTGCTCCTCCCCTTGTCCCCATGGTGCCTGACATAAGGTGCCAGTATAAAATGCTCCCATAATGTGTGCCCCCATAATGTGTGCAGTATGAAATGCCCCCCTCAGACCAGGGTCTTGTGCCCCCCCTCAGACCTTAGATCAACATCTTGTGCCCCCATCAGACCTGAGATCAGCAGAATGTGCCCCCATCAGACCTCAGATCAGCAGAATGTGCCCTCATCAGACCTCAGATCAGCGTCTTGTGCCCCCATCAGACCTCAGATCAACACAATGTGCCCCCATCAGACCTCACATCAGGCTACTGTGCCCCCATCAGACCTCAGATCAGCCCACTGTGCCCCCATCAGACCTCAGGTCAGCGTCTTGTGCCCCCATCAGACCTCAGGTCAGCGTCTTGTGCCCCCATCAGATCTCAGATCAGTGTCTTGTGCCCCATCAGACCTCAGGTCAGCGTCTTGTGCCCCCATCAGACCTCAGATCAACACAATGTGCCACCATCAGACCTCAGATCAGCGTCTTGTGCCCCCAGAAGACCTCAGGTCAGGGTCTTGTGCCCACATCAGACCTCAGGTCAGCGTCTTGTGCCCACATCAGACCTGAGATCAACACAATGTGCCCCCATCAGACCTCAGGTCAGCGTTTTGTGCCCCCATCAGACCTCAGATCAACATCTTGTGCCCCCATCAGACCTCAGATCAACACAATGTGCCCCCATCAGACCTCACATCAGGCTACTGTGCCCCCATCAGACCTCACATCAGGCTACTGTGCCCCCATCAGACCTCAGATCAGCCCACTGTGCCCCCATCAGACCTCAGGTCAGCGTCTTGTGCCCCCATCAGACCTCAGATCAGCGTCTTGTGCCCCATCAGACCTCAGGTCAGCGTCTTGTGCCCCCATCAGACCTCAGATCAGCGTCTTGTGCCCCCTCAGACCTCATATCAGGGTCTTGTGCCCCCATCAGACCTCAGATCAGGGTCTTGTGCTCCCATCAGACCTCAGGTCAGCGTCTTGTGCCCCCTCAGACCTCATATCAGGGTCTTGTGCCCCCATCAGACCTCAGATCAGGGTCTTGTGCCCCATCAGACCTCAGGTCAGCGTCTTGTGCCCCATCAGACCTCAGATCAGCGTCTTGTGCCCATCAGACCTCAGAACTTGTGCCCCCCTCAGACCAGCGTCTTGTGCCCCCCCTCAGACCTCAGATCAGCCCACCCAGCCACTTTAAAAAAAAACATACCTGTTCTGTTCTATGCTGCCGCTGCCATAAGGTTCCCCGCTCCAACTGACTTGCCTGCCGGCGCACACTATGACCTGGCGCAGTGGAGCGCGGAACCTGATGGCAGCGGCAGCGTAGAACAGGTGAGTATGTTTTTTTTAAAGTGGTTGGGTGGGCTGATCTGAGGTCTGAGGGGGGCACAAGCACAAGGCCGGGCCATTAAGGGGGCGCTCTGGCAGGACACCCCCTTGCACCGGAAGGAGGACCAGGAGTTAAAAAACCGGACTGTCTGGCCAAAAACCGGACGGATGGCCACCCTAGTCTGCAGTGAAATGTCGCTTTAATTAATTAAGAACAGTCAAGGACTGACCATCACATAGAGAGGACAACACCTCTCGTCAATAGCTTACAAGATCACTACCATGATTCTATGAGCTAAGTTTGAAGTGACGAGGTCACATGTAAAGAGAAACAGTTATTTCGAAGGGGCCTAGTTAAAAAGGCTCATGGTGAAGGTCGGCAGATACAAAGGGTCACTCCCAAATCCTCACAAGCAAAGGCAGCATTTATCTTCATCGCAAACGGACTTAGACAAGTTCGTCATGAAAAAGTCACAAGCAGCTCCAGCAGCAATGACTCCTTCAAGAGCAAACCGCGGCTCCTCAGGTCACTCAGATAGAGAGACTGATAATGAAGAAGGAATGGACTCCTCTGCTGACCTTCCTGTCTCTAGATCCTTCATTTCACAAGCCCTCACCAAAGCATTAAACCCTGTCCTGGAGGAACTATCAGAGATTAAAAGAGAGTTGAAACAGGTGGGTCGCAGAGTAGATTCACTGGAAGCAATCCAAAATGACATCATTGATTATACCAAAAAAAACTCTGAGGCTTTGTACGACTATCAACAACATATAAACCAGCTATATGATCACATTGAAGATCAGGAGAACAGAGGACGAAGGAACAACATTAGGATACAAGGAGTTCCAGAATCAGTGGCTCCAGAAGCTGTCTCCAAAGCGGTTATGGAAATATGTTCACACCTGATAGGTGAAGAAAGTACAGATCCTATAGTGCTCGAGAGAGCCCATAGAGCTCTACGCCCTAAGCCGAAACCTACAGATCCTCCCAGGGACATTATATGCAAGTTTCTGAATTTCACCCAAAATGAACTGGTGATGAAGAAAGCTAGAGAACAAGCTAAAATTGAATATGAAGGTTCTACAATTTTGCTATTTCAGGACTTGGCCCCTACCACATTGAATAAGAGGTGCATTCTTAAGCCTCTATCAGATTACCTAAGACAGGCCCGTTTCTATAGGCGGGTGAGGGGTGCGACCGCACGGGGCGCAGGTGTCTGGGAAGAAGAGGGGGCGCTGTGCTGCCTTATATCTTCATACAGGCTGAGCTGCGCTGGGTTACTTACCAACTCCGGCTCCTCCGGCTCACAGGTCTGCGCTGCTGTGTCCTGGCTGCCTGCAGCGTCAGGACGTACAGAGCGCTCTCTGACCTGACGCTGCAGAAGGTCAGGTGACTGCAGCGCGGGCCCTGTGAAGAGGAGACAACAGGAGACCACCGGAAGAGGAGAGGAGCGGCTGAGAAGAAGAGGTAAGTTAATTTATTTTTTTTAAGTCTGATCTGAGGTCTGATAAGGGGGTCTGGACGGCTAATAAGGGGGTCTGAATGGCTAATAAGGGGGTCTGAAGGGCCGATGGGGGGTCTGAAGGTCTGATAAGGGGGGTCTGAAGTCTGATAAGGGGGTCTGAAAAGCTGATAAGGGGGGTCTGAGGTCTGATAATGGGGTCTGAAGGGCTGATAAGGGGGTCTGAGGTCTGATAAGGGGGTCTGAAGGGCTGATAAGGGGGTCTGAGATCTGATAAGGGGGTCTAAGGTCTGATAAGAGGGTCTGAAAAGCTGATAAGGGGGGTCTGAGGTCTGATAAAAGGGGTCTGAGGTCTGATAATGGGGTCTGAAGGGCTGATAAGGGGGGTCTGAGGTGTGATAAGGGGGGTCTGAGGTCTGATAAGGGGGTCTGAAAAGCTGATAAGGTGGGTCTGAGGTCTGATAATGGGGTCTGAGGTCTGATAATGGGGTCTGAAGGGCTGATAAGGGGGGTCTGAGGTCTGATGGGGGTCTGGTCTGAGGTTTTATACATGGGGGGGTTAGTCTGAGATGGTGGGGGTTCTGACATGACGGTCTAATAGGGGTCTGATCTGAGGTCTGATATGGGGTCTGACAGACATCTAATGAAGGTCTGGTCTGAGATTGGGGTCTCATCTGAGGTTTGATATGGGTCTGATCTGAACAGTAAGGGGGTATTTTTTGTACTGGCACATTATCTGTGCGGTACCAGTATATTCCAGGGGACTGTTTCTACAGTATAGTTTTGGGGGGCACAGCGGGCACAGTATTAGAGGTGGCAAAATGGAATGTTCAGAAAGTGAGGAGGATGATTGAAAAGTAGGAAACTAAAATGTCTGTTTGTCAAACTCTGCAGAGAGAAGAGATGGCTGAAAGAAATCATCATGGCGGTCTAGTCTGACAGGAGAAGATGAGGAAAGAGAACATCTACATCACAGAAGACGTCACTAGATGTAAGAGGTACATATGTGGAGCTGTATGTCCCTGTACGAGCGCTGCTTTCTCTGCTCTGTTTACCTGATCACCACTGCAAATGAGCAGGTGAACAAAAAAGAGAAAACATCATTTCATTTTTCACCTCAGGCAGCAGAAAAGCTAGAATCGGCCCTGCTGGTAGTTATACCCCTGTAGCATAGTTTGCAGGGTGGCGGGGGGCTGTGCATAAGTCAGTGTTATTTGATTGGGGGGGGGGCGCTTTTTTAATGTTCGCCCTTTTGTTAAAATTCCCTAGAAACTGCCCTGGCCTAAGATATAAGAAAATTGCGTTCAGGTGGCTCTTCCCCTTTGGAATGATGATATCTGGAAAGATAAAAAGCTAATCCTCAGATCGCACAAAGATCTCACAGATATCTATGCAGCTTTGGAGGTTGGAGATTTAGATATCCCGGATTGGTCCACAGCAAATAATATATTCATTCCTTCCGAGTTAACGCCTCCAACGCCTTGGGAAGTAGTTTCTTACAGTAAACCGCAATGATCTAGGAAAAAGGCAGGGAAGATGACACCTCGCAAGATCCTTCCAGAAGAGGACTGAGAGTTTATCATCCAAGAGTTGATTTTGTAGGAGCGGTCTCTATATTTTTATTATTCTTCATACTTTGGTTGATCTGTTTGAGATCCTCTCCTTTCTGTTTCTGACTGCCTGACATCCAGCCTTTTTCACATTACTAAATTACCTTATTACTCGGTTTATTACTGACATGCTGTTCGGCAGGCAGTCTAAGGACGGAGGGGAGATCAGAGGCTGTCTCTCTTTATTGATCGGCACTTAGCATAATGTGCCTATAATAATTTAGAAAAAGGCATGTTTTTTCTGTTTCTTTCATGTGTGTACCTCTGTCACTTTCTTGTACTTATTATTAGTTCTTTAATTCCTCCTTATACACTCTCTTATACTAGGAAGTGTATTAACCTTAACAGGTTACCCCAGGAGAGAGCTGATCTCCTTGATCTACGTTCCACCCGGAGTTTAAGAGATTGTTTTGCAATGTTCTGTTTTACTTTTTGTTTTTACAGTTCTAATGTTCTCCACTACCCCCCCCCCCCCAATTACAACGACAATGATTCCAGCCGGGATATGGGTAAGAGTCAAGCCAGTACGCTAATCCAAAACATACTAAGCATTCGGCCTAGACAAGGTAGTATTATCAGCCTTTTATTAGCTTTATACTCGCACCACACTCAAGACAAATATGGCTAATTTACGAATAGTTTCTTACAATGTCAGAGGTTTTCAATCTCCGCCTAAGAGAAGTAAAATCCCCAGACACTTCCACAAAGAAAAAACACAAATAGTGTTTATCCAGGAAACACACTTTAAACATGGTAAAACTCCTAATCTATCTAGATCTCCGTTTGATACATGGCACTATAGCACCTCTGATTTTTCCAATAAATTGGGAGTCAGCATTGGTATACACAAACATGTGGACTTTGTACTAAAGGAGATCAAAAATGATAAGAATGGAAGATATATATTCATTAAAGGATTCATACATTCTCAATTATATACCTTTGCCAACCTATACGCTCCCAACACAATACATAAACCTTGGTACAGCAAAGTGATGCTAGAACTAGAAGAGTTCAGAGAGGGATTGACTATATTAGCGGGAGATTTAAATGTATCCCTAGACCCTGCACTGGATTCCTCCACGGGGAAATCTGCAGTCCCCTACAGTACCCTTGTGGCTATAAAGAAATTGATGAAGAGGAGCTCCTTAATTGATGTATGGCGCTCCTTTAATCCCAATGTAAGAGATTACACACATTATTCGGCCCCTCACTCATCATACCACAGACTTGACTATATTTTCGTCCCAGTGTCACATATTCAGATGTGCTCGGAAGTGCAAATAGGCACGATGGTTCACTCAGACCACTTCCCGGTTTTCCTGTCCCTCACACCACCAAACACCCGTCCTAAAGTATTCTCTTGGAAGTTGAACGAAACTATGCTAGATAGGCCTGATATTAAAAAGAAAATAGAAAATAGTTTAGAGGAGTTTTTCACACTCAATGACATGGACAATATAAACCCGCATCTTTTATGGAAATCACATAAGTCTGTTATCAGGGGAGTCTTCATCTCGGTAACATCACATTTAAATAAGGTCAGAAAAGAAAAGATCTCTAATCTATATACCAAAATAGCGGTATTAGAAAAATGTCACAAAAGGTCCCTAGCAGACCATCACTTGGCAGAACTGACGGCTAAGAGAGAGGAATTAAGGGATGTTTTGAACTTACAATCCGCTAAGTACTATCTATCACTGAAGCAAAAATTCTTCGCACATGGGAACAAACCAACCAAATTTATGATTGCCATGATTAAACAATGTAAAAGGAAGTCTAGAATAACAGCGATTAAGATGGGGGATGGTTCACTGAGAACGGAAGATGAGCTGATTGCTAAGGCATTCCAGGAGTATTATACAACCCTATATAATATCAATGAGACAGACTCAGAAATAAAACTAGGAAGGAAAAGTTGACCAAAGCTTTCTTGGCTGACCTAAAACTCCCTTCTATCTCCCCGGAACAGGCATCCAAACTATGTGAATCCATACAATTACAGGAGTTTACTGTGGCTTTGAAATCTATGGCAAAAGGGAAAGCCCGGGACCAGATTGTCTTCCTTTGTCATACTATACCATCTATGGTAACATTTTAACCCCAGACTTATTGAGAGCCTATAATTCATCTATGTCTGGTTCGCCGTTTCTGCCTCAGTCCCTAGCGGCACACATCACTTTAATACATAAAGCTGAAAAAGACCAAACCTCATGTTCTAGCTACCGTCCGATATCGCTACTGAACGTAGATATTAAGATATTCGCAAAAATTCTGGCAGCTAGAATAAAACTCATCTTACGTGAATTGATACACCCTGATCAAACTGGGTTTGTCCCAGGAAGAGAGGGCAGAGATAATACTTATAAGGTGATTAACGCTATTAGCTTAACTAAATTGACAAAAAGACCTTTGGTGCTGCTGGGGACTGACGCGGAGAAGGCTTTTGATAGGGTGGCCTGGCCTTTTATACGTAGCACTTTATCCATATTCGGATTCCCAGCTCCTTTCAGAGACGCAATATTTTCCATGTACAAATCACCTAGTGCCTTTATAAGAGTGAATGATACCCTCTCTTCTGCAGTAAAAATCAATAACGGCACTAGACAGGGTTGCCCTCTATCACCCATTCTATTTATTTTGACGCTGGAACCCTTGTTGCAAAAGATAAGACAGTCTGCTGACATTAGGGGACTCATAAGTAAAAATATGGATATTAAACAAGCTGCGTATGCAGACGATTTACTGATGTTGATTTCTAATCCCAAATTGGCATTCCCAGCTATCTTACAGATATTCGATTCATTTGGGTTTATTTCTAACCATAAAATCAACCCTACTAACTCACAAGCACTAGGATTAAATATACCCCAACATACTTTAGATGATTTACAAAAGAAATTCCCTTTCACTTGGACCACAAAATCCATAAAATACTTAGGGATTAACATTACTGCAGACCCGCAACATTTATACGCTCACAACTATCTGCCCCTAATAAAAAAGATTCCAGAAACTTTAAATTCTTGGTTGTCGTCCTTCATCTCATAGCTTGGGCGGCGGAACTTATACAACTCTCTCATAATACCTAAAATAACATACTTACTACAAGTCCTCCCTATACGTTTGCCCAAAAGATTCTTCACCCAGATGAGTAGACTTTGCTCTACTTACATATGGGGAGGGAAGAAGCCCAGGATGTCACATAAACTGCTGGGGCTGCCGTTTACCCGTGGAGGTATCGGTTTTCCCTCCATATAGAGGTTTTACAAGGCTGTACACCTGATGAGAGTGGTGGAATGGATTAGAGGTGCCCCACATAAACATTGGGTAGAGTTAGAAAATCATCTGGCACAATGTCCATTAAGGATGCTAGTATATGGGGATTGTGAACAATGTACTAAGTTCGTTTCAGCCGGCACTTTGGGGCATGCTACTCTACAAGTGTGGAAGGAGGAGAAAATCAATAAGTTGTGCCTTGAATACCCATCCCCTCTCACAGAAATTAGAGATTGTTTCAATTCTGAAGATTCAGGGCATCAATCACTACCTTCCTACATACTAAATTGCAACAAAAAAGTTGAAATACTATTAAATGAAGAGGGGGCGCTCCTGAGCCAATTGGATATGGAAGCAAAATTACAAATTCCCCGTCTAAATGTTCTTCATTATGAACACATTAAATCTGTAATAAAAAAGGTTGTTTTGACCCAGAGGACTTCACCTGACCTCACGTGGTTTGAACAGCTGCTGAACCAGATTAAACCACCAACCAAATTAATATCAAAAATAAGTAAGAACTTATTAGAGGTAGAAGTTCTGGGCTCACTATACTTTATTAAGGAATGGGAAAGAGATTTGGACCAACAGTTTAGTGCCAAGGAACTAAAGAACATATTACTCGCACCCAAGCGAACGTCTAGATGCATAACTATTCAAGAAAATGCATATAAATTGCTCTCTAGGTGGTACCTCACCCCAGACAAATTATAAATGTATATTACCACATCTGATAGATGCTGGAGATGTCAAACCCACACAGGGAATTTCATGCACATATGGTGGTCATGCCCCAAGATAGAGAGCTTCTGGAAGGATGTGCTCTTGCAGATTAGGACAATATGTAATAATTAGTTTTGTACTCTGGTTGTGGTATGTTCAACTGATGTATTACTTTTTTGAATACCTTAATAAAAAGAAATTTAAAAGAAAAATAATCACTTTCATCTTTCAAATTTGTTCCTCCAATTTTGGGAAAAATAATCACTTTCATCTTTCAAATTTGTTCCTCCAATTTTGGGACCTTTCGAGATTATATCTCAAGTCAAACCTGTTACAAGCTCCGTCTGCCGCCTTCTCTCCGTACTCCCATTTCCTTTCATGTATCTCTTCTCAGACCCCTGTTATTAAACCACTTCTCTAAGTCTTCTATTGCTGTTTCTGTTGGTGCTGAAGATGAATTTGGAGTCAGCAATATTTTGGATATAAAGAAGGTCAAGGGCAAGACCTTTTATCTTGTGGATTGGAAGAGTTTTGGTCCTGAGAAGAGGCCTTGGGAGCCTGTAGAGAATAGCAATGCTCCAGTCATCCTGAAGAAATTCCTGGCACAAAGAAACCCTAAGAAGAGGGGTATAAAGAAGGGGGTTCTGTCACACTGGCAGTCCGTGCCTGCCACAGTCTTACTGTCCCTGATAGACACGGACATTGTTCTGCTCTCCCTGTGTGAATTAGGATTAGAGCTCTGTGAACTTTCTTTCAGCACTGAGAGACTTAATGCTTTCCCCCGCCCCTGTCCAAGGTCTGATTAGGTTGCTGATCAGTCTCCCTATTTAGCTGGGCTGAGGTTATTCCTTGCTAGTAACCAGTGAAGATGATCTTGTCCGGATATCCATGTACTGAACTTTGTTTCTCTTCCAATTCTTCTCCTTGCTACCTGCCCTGCCCTGCCCCAAACCTTGGAAATGTGACCTGGATTATGCTTGTATATAGCCTGCCCTGACCTTGGAACTGCTATTTGGAATATGCAAGTACTCAGCTTGCCCTCACTATTGGACTGTGTTTAGGCTATGCCTTTGCCTGTGTCCCTGGTACTTCGCACCGCTGTCTCTGACCCCCGTGTGTCAGCTGCCAACTATACCAGGATGTAGTGGCCTGGTTGGTTTCTTGTGGCAAAGTCCATATCCCTGTACAGGGGTTAAAGGGAAAATACCAGGGAAATACTAGGACAATGCACTTAGGTTTAGTCCAAAGCCAAACTGGTCCACACCCACTGTCCATAACATAAGCCACCTAATATACCAGAGTCCACAGAGAATCTACTAATGAGCGAAATAGATGAGGTGGCAAATCATAATAAGGTCCTTATTTTGGGGGACTTCAACTTGGGTTGATGTTGATGTTTATTTTTCCCTTCTTCTGATCTGTCAGAAAAACAACCTCCCCCAAAAAACAGAAACAGATCCTGCCTTTAAGTATACGTCTTCACACGGCCACTGTTTGGTCAGTAATTGATCACTATTGGTAAGGCAAAAACAGGAGTGGGTTCAAAACAGAGATGACACTTGAAGGAAATATTTGCATGTCTTCTGTGTTTTGGACCCACTCCTGCTTTTGGCTTCTAAATCATGAGCAAATCCTGATGCAAAACATTGACATTGTGATAGTGGCCTTACAGATGCTCCACAGACAGGGTCCATTGTGTTTTTCATTTTTCAGTTCTTCTGATGAAGCAGGAGAATGATAAAATAAACTGTGATGTCAAAAAGGCCGAACAGGGACACTAATGTCCCCAGAATAGACCGGTGAGTGTGGCAACAGCATGAGGAGTCAACACAGTAGCCCAGTCACAGAGTGGTAAGGGTGGCAACAGCATGAGTAGTCAACATAGTAGCCAAGTCACATAGTGGGGAGGTGGGCGGCAACAGCAGTGGCAGTAACAGCACAAGATGGTGGCAGTTGGAGAAGATGGCAGCAGAGGTAACAAGTGTGTGGCATTAGGTGGGTGGCAGTTTTAGAAAAGCAGTTGAAGTACATGGCCAGAAGTAACGGGCCATTTTTCACAATGTTCTGGTGTGGCAGCACACTGCAGTCAGTACCTTCGCCTGGGGGAAACGTCATCATTATAATATATACACCTTTCCAAATTCACCCCCATTTGTAAATTATGTGGTCTCTGGAGGATGCTTTTTCTGCCACCTGTCCTTGCATGTAATTTTTAATAAAAACTTTTTTTGTTACACACAATAAAGCTTTATTATATTTTATTGGTACTGTTTTGGCCTTGCTTCTTTTTTGTAGGTTGTTTGCCAGAATGATCTAGTCTGATGCATCAGGCACTGTTGTGTGAAAATCCTGGCTGATCCACTCTTGATTCACCTTTATAAAGGTTAATCTCTCAACATTTTGTGTTGAAAGGCGAGTTCTCTTTGGGCATCCCCCCACCACACTAAACAGCGACTCTGATGTCACTTTACTGGTCAGGCAGGAAAGGTTGTCCAGGGAAAACTTGGCTGCCCAGTAGTCCAGGGGATCTTGGATGTGGAGTGACAGAGTACAGTCTAAGTATGACGCCACCGGCTGGTTCAGGTTCTTCTCCTTGTCCTGCTGCTGGATGGTTTCTTTGGTAGAGGGGGGAAGAAATGTGCTCATCAGAGTCTGGAGACTCAAGTTACTGCTGACGGAGCTGGTGCTGTTCCTACCCCTCCCACCCCCTAACAGCAATCATGGCAGTGGAGCATAAGTTCAGGGGTTTCACCCTGGTTCATGTTATTTATATATACATGGGAACAATTTCCCCTCTTCCCTTCCTTCTCTGGGTGGAGTGCTCCAATCCGCGATGCGTTCCACGCTGGAACGCATCCGGAACAGGAAGTACTCAACAAACAAGAAAATTTTAGTTAATTCTACTTTTTCTCGTTGGCACCCTCCTCCTTTTGATCGAGGGACTACTACAATAATAATAATGTTGAGCTGCATACAGTATTCAAGTACCAGTAAGGGGATGCGTTCCACTTTGGAACGCACCCGAAACCGGAAGCGAGGCCCGGGTGTACGTTCCAGGTGAGAGCGCTCACTAAAAGGTCGACACTTAAACATAACTATAGTCCAGTCCTCCTGCTGGCAAACCCTCATAATGAGGGTAAGTTATGTGATATTATATTGGTTGTACACAACAAATAGAAACCGGCTGGGTGATGCGTTCCACGCTGGAACGCACCCGGAACCGGAAGTGTGGTTTGAACGTGCGTCCCAGCGTGGAACGCACCCAGAAACAGCGGTAAACCCGCCCCACACTGAAAAGACCACGAGGAAAAGTTGCCATTACCCTCTGGGACTATAAATAAGTGTAAGGTATGTCAATTTTATATATATATTGTCTTCTCCTGAGGAAGGGGTTTTGTACCATACCCCGAAACGCGTTGAGCCGTGTAAACTTTGGAATAAAGGTGATGACCAGAAGTCGTGTATAGACTGCGTTCATTGACCTACCATACTACAGGCGATTCCGGCTAGGGGTTTTTTTTTGGAACCGAAGGGGTCAGCCATAGATCCCAACGGTCCACCCCCCTGTGAAGTAAGTGGTAAAAGTTATCACTTTACCTTTTTTTACTACTACTCTTTTTACTACTACTCTTTTTTTCACTTGATTAGTGAGAGTACAACCCATGACTCTATCGCACTGTGAGCTATCCTTCTCTGATAACATTGCAATTGGCGCACTGTAAAACAAGGGTGTTTTTTCCTCAAATCTGGGTCTATCCCATTTTTGAATTCACTAATTTGGATGTGGAGTGACAGAGTACAGTCTAAGTATGACGCCACCGGCTGGTTCAGGTTCTTCTCCTTGTCCTGCTGCTGGATGGTTTCTTTGGTAGAGGGGGGAAGAAATGTGCTCATCAGAGTCTGGAGACTCAAGTTACTGCTGACGGAGCTGGTGCTGTTCCTACCCCTCCCACCCCCTAACAGCAATCATGGCAGTGGAGCATAGGTTCAGGGGTTTCACCCTACATGGGATGTCCTTATAGTCATTGAGTTTCTCCTCCCTCTCAGCAGGTGTCAAAAAGGCCTTCATTTTGGCCAGGTAGCAAATGTCTAACATCGTGGAGAGCCAGTAAGCATCCCTCTGCCGAATGGTGATAATATGACTATCACTGCACAAGCAACTCAGCATGTATTTGGCCATTTGTGAAAAGGACTAGGAGGGACTCCCTGCCTAAATCTCTACTGCATACTGCCATCAGCCTGATCTTCCTCATCACCCTCCATCTCCTCATGCTTCTCTCCTGTCACTTGTGTAGATAAACCACCTATTTCTGTATATATTAACTGGATGTTAATCTCATCCTCCTTCTTCGCCAGTTCAGCCCCTACAGGACTCAGGTGACCATGAGATGTAGGCGCCACATCTCCTATCCCCTGTCCAGCATCTTCTCCAGCACGTTCAGCTTCTGCACCATTGGATGCGTGCACTCATACGGTTGTAATGTGTGAGTAGGAGGAGCATAAAGAACAGTAGATAACAGGAAATAAACACAGGTCCCTTCTGCTGAGGTGGTGCAGTCTTGACTGCTGGAAAAGAGTTGCGGTATAGTAACTCTGCATGTGTTGATACAGGACCATGGTACCAACATTGGCACCCTGGCCACGCTTCACCTTCTGCCCACAGATTCTACTCATAGTTACAATGACGTCCTCCGGAAACTTGATGAAAAATTCCCATAACAGCGAGTAGGGATTTATCCCCTCCACTGCTGACTGCTTGCTGCTCCCTCTATGAACCAGTGCACCGCAAGTTGTTTCCTGACAGGTAGCATCCTGAGTAGCAGATGGTCTACCCCGGCACATTTGGCTCCAGATCTCACACTGCTGCTGCGTACCATCCCTTTTCTTCTGCTGCTACTTCTGATGGATTCAGCAACAATTTTGCCAGTGCCCGTTCCCTCAGAGGACCCTGGCACCTGTCTGTTAGACATACTATACAGTAATTGTATATGCAAAATAACTTATTCAATGTCAATATAACAGTAGTATTAGACAGCTTATTCACCCCAATTTGAGAATAAAGGCCTAAGGGAATTGCTTATAAATTTAACAAGGTGGGCTCTCCAATAATGGTTAAATTACACTACTTATTCACTCCTATCTGAGAATCAAGGCGTAATAGATCTGCGTACAGTACCTATTAAACAAGGTAGGCACCGCAATAAATGTAAAAATAATCAGCTATTAACCCCAATTTGAGAATCAAAGTCTAATGGAATTGCCTATCTATTTAAAAAGATGGGTACCCCAATAACCGTTAAATTACACAGCTTATTCTCCCGAATTTGAGAATCAAGACCTACTTGAATTACTTAACTTTAAAACAAGGGGACACCCCAATAACGGTTAAATTGCACTCCATGTTCACCTCAATTTAAGAATCAAGGTGAAATAGCTGTTAAATTACACTACTTATTCACCCCAATTTGAGACTCAGGGTATAATATATCTGTGTATCTATTAAACAAAGGGGACACCCAATAACAGTTAAATTATACTACTTATTTACCCAAATTTGAGAATCAAGGCATAATAGAATTGCGTATCTATTAACCAAGGGGACACCCCAATAACACCTAAATAAGACAGACATTTACCCCAATATGAGAAGCAAAGAGTAATAGAATCACTTGTCTATTAAACAAGGTGGACACTGTTCTATTAGATAGCTCTGTGCAGGTATTGATGCAAACTTAGCTGTCTCCTGTGGATCCTTTCAGCTTCTGTTTACACAGCCTGCACTGTCCCTGCAGTCTCACTGTGTTCTACCTATGCTATGCTTACAGTGTGTACAAACTCCCCCATGATCTCCCTACACTGTCCCTACACTGTGTGACACGCCGCCCCTCAGGGGTGAACGCGTCCCAGGTCTATAGGAATGCAGAGTGGTGTGGTGTGGCCCCAATAGTTTTCTATGTTTCACGGTGCCCCTACCTGGAGATGGAGAATAAATATCAAGTCCAGACCTTGATAAAATTCAACAGCTTTACTTGTGTAAACTTGCATCCAAAAAATATTCAGGCTTTCTCTTGGTTCCAGCAGGCTTTGGCATAATCTGGCAGGCAAACTTGATAACTCTCTCTGCTGTGCTAACTCGGCTTGGGTCTGGTTACTGGACTTTCAGTTGGTTCTGGTATCCCTAGATTGGGGTGCCTCTGGCTGTTGTCCCCCTCCTGACACTCAGTAAGTAAATTAGCAAGGAGTCAGGGGGGCTCTATGAGCTACTCCCCTTTGGAGAGAATCCTGCCACAGCTGGAGAACATTTTCCCCTTGCTGTTAAATATTTTGTGTCCTCTCAGCTCCACTATGGAGTCAAAACTGGAAACAACTAGAACTGTAACCCTCCCCTTCTGTTAGGGAGCATGACTAGTCCCCTTCTGCACAAAAGGGTGAGAATGGAATGGGAGTTCCATTCTATCTAAGTATCTGTCTGCCATTTATGCTGCCACCTGCTGGTGAACCAGGCATATTACATGCAGAATATAGTTGCATATAACAATATCAATGCACACTTGTGAGGGACCTGGAAATAAATACAAGAATGGCATTAGTGTTAGCATGTGAAGGAAAAGTAATACCATTCCGGGGTGTTACAATTGTTCCTGCAGTCTCCCTATCCAAGATTCTACAATTAAAGCTTTGTGAAACTTTGTCACATCTCTCCCTCTGCTTAGTTCACTGTAAAATGGCTGAGACTGGGCGGTATTAGGATTTTTATAAGGCTGTGACATCACAGGGACTGGCTAGCTGCTGATTGGCTGGCTGCACTGCATTATGGGTGATCTCTTGTTCCAGGGCTTCTTACTTTTACTTTGTAGCACGTCACCACCATTTTAGGAAAAAAACGATTCGTTACCACGAAGCACCAGGGAATTCGGATTTGTTGCAAGTCGGATTTTTCCTAAACTTTGGATGCTTCGGTTCGCTAAACGCTAGTTATGAGTTCATCACTAAGTAAACCCTTCAGGGCTGCAGAAGGCAATGCTATGAATCCAGGCAAACTCCTTATAGAATTTACTTTGCATTGAGATTTTTTTCCAGGGAGATGAGACTCATGCCCTGTGCAGTATATACTATTTATCTGTTTATAGTTCTATGTCCAATGGTATTTTTTATTTATTTATTTTTGCTTTTTCCTAAATGTATGATGTACTAATTTAATTGTCACTCAAATCTTTTTTCAAAAAGGAAAAGAAATACAGTGGCAAAAAAATACTTTATTGTTGCCATATATCTTGTGTGTTATCATTATCTGAGCATAAGACCTGTAATTACCTTCTGCTGTGCAAGAATGTGACTCCCTTTGTGTCAATAAGAACAGCAGAGATCTTGTATTTGTCTCACAACTAATGCCTGTAAATGCCATTACAGAATCTAAAACTCAGGTAACAAAAAGATGGCACAGCATTTGACAAATTCTGTGCAATAGGACATGTTTTGGAATTAGGTGGCACTGGAGACATGGAAATTGTTATTATTAGTGATGAGCAAAGTTATGAAAAATTCAACTCGTCAGCTTAGCCGAATTTCACAAAGAAATTTGTTTAGTGACAAATTACTTCATCATGAAGTGCATTCCTTTGTATATTCCAGGCACAATGACTGGGAAAGGCAATTGCGTCGCCCCCCAGTCATTGAACCCCTCAGATGCCGCGTTCATCACTGATTGCGGCAACTGATACTACAATTGTGGCCTTTCAGGGGTTAATCAGTGTAAAAAAACCAAACAAACAAAAAAAACATTCTCACCTTATCCATTTGCTTGCGGATAGGCCATCTTCATTGAAGACACTGAGCAAAGTGAAAGTATGAAGCCCGGGAATGCGGGATCACCCATAATGCCGTGCAGACAACCAATCAGCAAACAGCCAGCCTCTGTGATGTCACAGCCTTATAAAAAGCCTCATCCTGCCTAGTCTACTCCATTTTACTGCAAACTTAGTGCAAGGAGAGATATGACACGCGCTCGGGACAGTGATTAGGAATTACTTTCTTTACAAAATATTACTTTAGAGCAGTTCAGGGACAGCTTAGTGATAGTGTAGGGATATAATAGGAAGACTTTATGCACACTATTGGTAGAGCGCAGGGGCCAATTGAACTGCGTAACGCTTGGCTAATAGAGAAGCTATTCTATTGCACCTTGCCGCACTAATTGGGGTTAAAATTGTTGTAATACTGTTGTTCACACTCTTTTATACATAAGTATTTCAATTAATCCTTGATTCTGTAATTGGAATGAAATTAATGTCTGATACTGCTGATTTTGGGGTGTTGTTTTTTTACAGACATAATTCCATTCATCTTTGATTCTGTAATTTGGGTGAAAGTACAGTCTGATACTACTGATTTTGGGGTGTTCACATTGATGTTTTACATAAGTAATTCTATTATTCTTTAATTCTGTAATTGGGGTGAAATTATGGACTGATACTACTGATTTTTTTTCTTTTGGGGGGGGGGGGGTCACGTTCTTTTATACATAAGTAATTCTGTTAATCCTTGATTGTGTAATTGGGGTGAAATTGCATCCTGATATTTACTTATTTTGGGGTATTCACATTTTTATACATATGTAAATCCATTAATCCTTGAATCTATTATTGCTGTGAAGTTGCCTTTTAATACTACTGCTATTTTAAACTTACAGTTGCTGTTACAGTATAGTATATCTGACAGACAGGTGCCAGGGCCTTCTAAGGGAATGTAAGCAGGGGCTGGCTGGCAAATTTTAGCCTGGGGGGAAAGCATACAGCACTGGCCCATGTGTAGCGGCCCACCTTAACCGGGTTACCTCCGCCTACCATATAAAGGCGGTATAGGTAACTGGGCTTTAAATCATTAAAAGGCGGAAGCTGGTTGTGTTTTCACATTGGGATCGCACGCACATGTGCAATCCCAGATACAGAACATTACTGAGTCTATAGCAACAACCTGATCATTACAGGGGCAAGATTTACCAACTCCTGAGCTGAAGAGACTCCATAATGGGATCTGATCAGGAAGCTGCTTCTCTACCGGACAAAAAAGTTTTGCGTGCATGACTTTTCTGTCCGGTCTTTTTGACAGAATCTGTGACAGGGGCCCGAACTCAGATGTGAATGAATGGTATTAGACTGAAGTATAGCATCAGATGCACGTATAACACACAAATACAGAGCAAGAACCAAGATCACCACATACATACAGCACCAGAACCAAACCTAGAAGTCAAACACAGCACCAGAACCAAGTTCACTACATGAATACAACACCAGAACCAAACCAATGAGTCAAATACAGTACCAGAACCAAGTTCACTACATATATATATCACCAGAACCAAACCTATAAGTCAAATACTGTACCAGAACCAAGTTCACTACACATATATATATATATATATATATATATATATATATATATATATATCACCAGAACCAAACCCATAAGTTAAATACTGCACCAGAACCAAGTTCACTATAAAAATACAGCACCAGAACCGTGTGCAGTACATTTATACATTACCAGATTTTAAAAGTTCAGCACAGATACCATCTGAGTAGTCAGGTCAGCCCTCACCATATGAAACTACAGCTCCCGGCATGGCCTGAACAGCAGTAAAGGGATGCTGGGAGTTGTTGTTTCACAAAACAGCATGCTACCACCAATCATCATCTATAGATCATTCAGGTGACTACAGCCCTCATCATACACAGTCAGTAGCAGAATAATCACTTCCATTCAGTGACTTACAGGTGACGTCTCCTCCTGAGTTCTTCCCCATCTGGCTCAGGCCACCATGATGACTTCTCCCGTCCACAATTCAGCTCTGCAGATTTTGCCGAGAAGATCTCTTCAGCTTCTCTCTTTACCAACACATTGGCATCCTGCATACTGACACAAACTCATCTTAGTGCCACATTCTGTGCCCTGAATATAACAGCAGCATTAGTGCTACACACAGGGCCCCCAATAGTAGTGCCACATACTCTATGCCCTCTGTATACATTGCCATATGCTCTGTGCCCTCTGTACATAGTGCCACATACTCTTTGCCCTCTGTATATAGTGCCACATGCTCTGTGCACTCTGTATGCTGCCATATGTTCTGTGCCCTCTGTATACTGCCATATGCTCCGTGCCCTCTATATAAAGTGCCATATGGTCTGTGCTCTCTGTACAGTGCCAACACGCTCTGTGCCTTCTGTATATAGTGCCCAATGCTCGGTGCCCTCTGTATATAGTGCCACATGTTTTGTGCCCCTTTAAATAGTGCCTCTTCCATGTGCCCCCTTTACGCATAATGACTCTTCTATGTGCCCCTTTTATGTATAGTGCTTCTTCTTTGTGCCCTTTTATGTTTAATGCCTCTTCTATGTGCCCTCTTTATGTATAGTGCCTCTTCTATGTGCCCTCTTTATGTATAGTGCCTCTTCTTTGTGCCCCTTTTATGTATAATGCCTCTTCTATGTGCCCTCTTTATGTATAGTGCCTCTTCTATGTGCCCTCTTTATGTTCAGTGCCTCTACTATGTGCCCTCTTTATGTATAATGCCTCTTCTATGTGCCCTCTTTATGTATAGTGCCTCTTCTATGTGCCCCCTGAATACAGCGTACACACACTGTATTATAATACTCTGAAGAAGCTAGAAAACCAAAGGTGTAACATAACTGGTTACCTGTTCCTGAGGGTCAAATGACAAGAGGTATAATAGATGCAGTGGGTACAGATATATAGTATATACAGCAGTGTACTGATATGTGCGGTATGAGTTACACCTTGTATTTCAAATATCAGTACACTGCTGTATATACTATATATCTGTACCCACTGCATCTATTATACTTTTATAATACATGCAGTATATACAGATATACAGTATATACAGCAGTGTACTGATATGTGAGGTATGAGGTATAATAGATGCAGTGTGTACAGATATATAGTATATACAGCAGTGTACTGATATGTGAGGTATGAGGTATAATAGATGCAGTGTGTACAGATATATAGTATATACAGCAGTGTACTGATATGTGAGGTATGAGGTATAATAGATGCAGTGTGTATAGATATGTAGTATATACAGCAGTGTAAATACAGTATATGCGAGGTACGAGGTATAAATTACATCTCATATCTCACATGAGTACACTGCTTGTATACTGTATACCTGTATACACGGCATGTATTATACATCGTACCTAACATATCAATACAGTGCTGTATATACTATGTATCTATACACACTGAATCTATTATACCTTGTAACTGATATATCAGTACACTGCTGTATATACTATATATCTGTACACACTGTATCTATTATACCTCATACCTCACATATCAGTACACTGCTGTATATACTATATATCTGTACACACTGCATCTATTATACCTCATACCTCATATATCAGTACACTGCTGTATATACCATATATCTGTATATACTGCATCTATTATATCTCGTTAAAGATGCAGTGGGTACAGATATTATGAGCACTTTGTGAGGTATTGGAGGTTGTAATTAAGGTTACGGTCAGTTTTTGGGTTAGGATTAGTATTACGGTTTGTATATTAGGGCTAATATTGGGGTTAGGCGTAGTACTAGCAGTATTAGAGTTAGGTGTTAGTATTGGGGTTAGGCCTAGTATTAGCATAAGACTACATTCAGACGACCGAAAGTGTTTTGCAATAAAATGAATGGGTCCGCAACTGTTCTGCTAAATTGCGTATTGGATGCAGACCCAGAAAAACAGTCGTCTGTATGCACCCTTAGGGCTAGTATTAGAATTAGGGTCAGTATTAGAATTAGGTGCCAGTATTGGGGTTAGAGTCAGCATTAGGGTACATTCACACGACCGTATTTCCATACGGACAGCACACCGCAAAAAAGATCCGCGGACAATAATCCTATACTATTAGGATTATAATCCTAACACTAGCACTGGCCATATGCGGTCCACAAAATGCGCAACGCACATGGCCGGTATCTGTGTTTTGTGGATCCACAATTTGCAGACCGCAAAACACATACGGTCATGTGAATGTAGCCTTGGGGTTAGGTGTCAGTATTAGGATTAGGGGTCAATATGGCATAGTATTAGAGTTAGGGACAGTATTAGGGGTCAATATTAGGGTTAGGGACAGTATTAGGGGTCAGTACTAGTGTAGAGGTCAGGGGCCAGTACTAGGGTAGGGGTCAGGGACCAGTATTAGGGGTCAGTACTAGTGTAGGGGTCAGGGGGCAATACTAGGGTAGGGGTCAGGGACCAGTATTAGGGGTCAGTACTAGTGTAGGGGTCAGGGGGCAATACTAGGGTAGGGGTCAGGGACCAGTATTAGGGGTCAGTAATAGTGTAGGGGTCAGGGACCAGTAGTAGGGTAGTGGCCAGTATTAGGGGTCAGTACTAGTGTAGGGGTCAGGGGCCAGTACTAGGGTAGGGGTCAGGGGCCAGTATTAGAGGTCAGACAGGGCCAGTTTTAGGGGTCAGGGGCCACTAGCAGGGTTAGGGCGTTATATGGATAGAAGAGGGGAGGGAACTTGCAGTTCACTCACCTGTCCTGGAGCGGTCCCATGATACAGACCCGGCCTCTTCTGGCGGTTCTGCTTCTCAAGATCGTCGCAGGCGTCGCGATGATGACATTGCGCCGCCTACGTCACATCAGTGCGCCGGCCAGGAATAGCGGAGCAGGAAACCAGTGTTTCCCTTGTCCCGCCGGCGCTGCTGCAGGCTTAATTGTATCTGCGGACGCAGATACAATTGAGTAGAGGGGCCGCAGCGGCCCTGGATCTACCGGCCCGGGGGGCAAGTGCCCCCCTGCCCCCCAGCCCGCCCCTGAATGTAAGCAACACCAGGCTTAGTTGCCATGGCCCAAGAAAAAGCTCTGTGTCCCCACTTGTTCTGAACCTGTCTCTTTCATTTTCTGTTCCTTCTGCTTTGGAAGTATTGTATGCTGTCAGCTCTGGTCCACTTTTCAGTGAGGACAAACGTACTGAGGATAGTCAGCGGCTACTGCCCAGCCAAGATTCCTCCTGTAGGTGGGCAAGTAGCGATGATGAGAATTGCGTGGGAGCAAGTGTTGTGACCGGTCAGGCACACAGCACTGAGACTGGTGAGGGTGACATCAGTGATGTGCAGACAGTAGTAAAGGATGTAGACTATCGCACGTTGAAACTGGGTGAATAGGGGGCTTTGTCATCATCATCATCAGGGAACGAGGGTGGCAACGTGAGATAGTGGCTGAGCCAGCAGGGAGCAAGCCTGTTCGTGAGTCGGCAGGGTGGCAGCAATGTGAGATCTGGAGCCAAACATGCCCGTAGTAGACCGTCTGCAACTCAGGAGCCTACCTGTACAGAAACTACATTACTTCTCAAAAAAAGCCCTGCACACATATGTTGAGCAGAAGGTGGGCTAGTCCTTTAGCCTGTCGGTGTCTGTAAAAGTTCAAGGCAGCGCTGACATGTAGAGCTGTAACTACAGTATAGTCAAGGGCAATATCTGTCCTTTATGACCCACTGGGTAAATGTGGTTCCTGCCCAGGCATACCAGCAACTTGGCCAGGTGATGGCAATTCTGCCTCCACATTCTCATGCTGTGAGTCATGCACCAATGTCCACCTCTGCCTCCTTATCCTCATTCTTGTCCTCAGCTTCCACTGCAGGAACAATTTGGAGTGCTCCTCCAGCATACCACCTAGGCAGAGCACAGGGGTGTCACGCTGTTCTGCACCTGGTTTGCCTCGGTGAATGGAGTCACAACAGGGAGGAAATTCAAGGAGCTTCTTCAAGAGGAAATTGAATCCTGGCAATCTCCTTGCCAACTCAAGATAGGAACCATGGTCATCGATAACAGGAAGAACAATGTGTGTGACTAGAGATGAGTGAATCTATTCGCCACTTTGTAGATTCAATAAGTTATTTCCTACACCGAAGCGAATCCGAATCTTTTCAGATTCGCTTTGGAAGATTCTTCTTAAATCTTTGTACGCTAACGCTACGTATGCATCATATAATTTGTACGCTAATGCTACGCATCTGATAATTTGTACGCCAATGCGTACGTATCCAGTTAAGTAGCGTACTTTTAATGTATGTTCGTAATTTGTGCGGGCCTAGACAATAATACGCTAAAGCTTCGTACGCACTTTGTACACTCATGCGTACGTATTCTTGGGAATGTTCGCAGATCACAAATATTTTTTAACGCAACTTGGACCGAATAAAATCTTATCCGAGGCGAATCTTTTAAAAAATTTGGCGAATATTCGCCAAAGCGAATCTTTGAAGATTCGCTCATCTCTATGTGTGACCCATGCACCCTGCATGGTGCATATTTTTAATTTGGTTGTAAAGCAGTTCCTGATGTCTTCCACCCAACTGCACTCACGCTTCACTGCCATGACTGCTGGAGGGGGGGGGTGCAGGAGCAGCACCAGCTCCATCAGCAGCAACTTAAGTCTAGAGTCTCTGATGAGCACGTTTCTTCACCTGTCTACTGAAGAAACCACCCACCAGCAGGAGCAGAACCTGAACCAGCAAGTGGTGGCATACTTGGACTGCACCTTGCCACCCCAGATCTAAGATCCCCTGGACTACTGGGCAGCCAAACTTGATTTGTGGCTGCATTTGGCAGAGTTTGCTCTGGACAAGTTTTCCTGCCAGGCTAGTAGTGTGGCATCAGAGCGGGTGTTTAGTGCGGTGGGGGCATAGTTACCCCAAAGAGAACTTGCCTTTCAAAATTGTTGAGAGACTAAATTTTGTAAAAATGAATCAGGTGTGGATCAGACAGGATTTCCACACACACTGACGCTTAAAGTATCAGACTAGATAATTCTGGGTGCCACACCAAAACATTGTGAAAAGACTAAAATTACTCTTACCGGTAATTGTTTTTTCCAGTAGCCTCCACAACGGCACAGAAGGAGGATATCCCTGCCCAGGGACAGGAAACAATCATGGAGAGAAATGTTTAAAAGGCCCCTCCTCCTCCTCTCTCCAGTTGGTACCCGAGGAATGGTGCTTATAGGAGACAAAAACCGGTTAACATAGGCAAAAAACATCCTATTACTAATTCATAGGATAAACAGGTAGACTAACTAGTCCAACAAAAATGACCTTACGTCAGGTTAAAGCAAAAGATAATCAAAGTTTGTTTTTTTCTTTTCTTTCGGGGGGGAAATATAGGTGCCGTTGTGGAGGCTACTGGAAAAAACAATTACCGGTAAGAGTAATTTTAGTCTTTTCCATGTCGCCTCCCCAACGGCACAGAAGGAGGATTTACCAAAGAAACTAATTAGGGGGGGACAGAAGCAGAAAGAACCTTCCGACCGAAGGATAATTCTGATTGTCCTACATCTAACTTGTAATGACGGAAGAAGGTCATAGGGTTCTTCCAGGTTGCGGCCCTACAGATCTGATCTACTGACGCAGAAGCTCTCTCTGCCCAGGAAGTAGCAACCGCCCTCGTAGAATGTGCTTTTAAATTCCCCGGGGGAGCTAAACCTCTTTCTGCATAGCATAAGGAGATAGCTGTCTTAATCTGGCTATAGAGACTTTGCTAGCCTTGGCCCCCTTGTTCTTACCCTGGAACTGGACTAATAGACTATCAGAAGATCTGAAAGAACTGGTGGCTTCCAGGTAGGCCAACAGACACCTCCTTACATCCAAATGACTGAACTCCCTCTCCTTTTCTGTAGAGGGATTCTGGCAAAAAGAAGGCAGAGTGACGACCTGCTGGCGATGGAATGATGTGGCCACTTTTGGAAGGAAGACCGGGTTGTGTTTTAGAATAATGCGATCATCCAAGACTTCCATATAAGGGGCTTTGCAGGAAAAGGCTTGTATCTCCCCGACTCTTCTTGCTGTAGTTATCGCCAGAAGAAAAGCCGTCTTAAGGGTTATAAGCTTGATAGAAACAGTGTCTAAAGGTTCGAAGGGCACTCCCGATAGGACTGAAAGGACTAATGACAGGTCCCAAGGCGGCACTGTAGAATGTACAAAAGGCCTTATTCTTTCCGAAGCTCGCAGGAACCTTTTTACGTAGGAGTCATCCGCCAACTTCCTATCCAGAAAGACACTGAGAGCAGAAACCTGTACTTTTAGAGTGTTGGTTTTTAGCCCTTTATCCAGCCCTCTTTGAAGGAAGTCCAAAACATCAGAGGTACTGGCTGAGTAGGCTGGAGTTCCCCTTGGACCTAAGAATTGTAGAAAGGCCTTCCACATTCTAGAGTATATTTTCGATGTAACCTGCTTCCTGCTGGCTAAGAGGGTGGAAATCACGGAGTCTGAGAAGCCTTTTCTTATTAAGGTCTGTCTTTCACATACCACGCCGTCAAACTCAGAAATGAGAGATCCTTGTAAAACACCGGACCCTGGGAGAGAAGATCCGGAGTCATTGGAAGTCTGAGGTACTCTCCCGCTGATAAATTCAGAAGCAGCGGGAACCAGCTTCTCTTCGGCCAAAATGGGGTTAATAGGATAACTGAGGCTTTCTCCTCCTGTACTTTCTGAATAACTTTCGGAATTAGGGGAATTGGAGGAAAGGCATATAACAGGCCTATGGACCAATCTTGAGAAAAGGCATCCACGCCGAGTGGATGGTCTGCTTGGTTCAGAGAGTAGAATTGACAGACTTGACGATTCGCCCTGGTGGCAAAGAGGTCTATAATTGGGCATCCCCACTTCTTTACCAATAACTGAAAGACTCCTGTCTCTAGTCTCCATTCCCCTTCCTTCAACGTCACTCTGCTCAGATAGTCTGCTGTGATATTCTCTGTCCCCCTCAGGTGGACCGCTTTGATGGAGAGTATATTCTCTTCTGCCCAAGAAAATATTTGAGAAGCGATCCTGCTCAGTGGTAAGCACCTGGTTCCGCCTTGCTTGTTGACATAGGCTACAACTGTGGAGTTGTCCGATAAGACTTTCACATGCCGGGAGACTAACTCCTGTTTGAGAGTCTGAAGCGCATACCACACCGCCAGTAACTCTTTGTGGTTTGAAGACTTTCCTTTCAACGAATCGTCCCAAAGACCCTGAATGAAAGTCTTCTCCGTATGGGCTCCCCACCCAGTCTCGCTGGCATCTGTGGTGACTATAATCTGGGGACTTGGCCTCCAAGGGACTCCTTTCTGAAGATTTTCCTCCCTCTGCCACCAATTCAAAGACCTTCTTACCGGTAGAGTCAACTGAATTCTCCTGTCCAGGGAACTCTGGCTCTTGTCCCATCTGGATAGGAGAAAGGACTGAAGGGGACGAGAGTGGGCTTGTGCCCAACTTACCGCCGGAATCATAGACGTCATCCAACCCAACACCGACATAATTTGCCTGATCGTGCTGGAAGATCTTCGGGACACCGACTGGAATCTTGATGGAAAGATCGCCAGCTTCTCTGTAGGAAGAAAGGAGAACATTCTTACCGAGTCCAATAGAATCCCTAGAAAACACTTTCTTTGTTCTGGAAGAAGATCTGACTTCTCCAGGTTTATTTTCCATCCTAATCGGCGAAACTCTGAGATGACAAACTTCAGATCTTCCGACAATTTTTCTGGCGTCTGGGCTATTACAAGAAAATCGTCCAAGTACGGTATGATTAGGATTGAATGCAGATGGAAGTGAGCGACTACTTCCAGCATGATCTTTGTGAAGATCCTTGGTGCTGCACATAGACCAAAGGGGAGGGCTCTGAACTGAAGATGACGAATGGAGCCCCTGACTGTCACTGCTATCCTGAGATATTTCTGGTACTGCTGATGGATGGGTATATGATAATATGCATCTTCTAAGTCTAACGTCGCCATGTAGGAGCCTTCTGTTACTAGTTTGGTGGCTGACGAGACTGTCTCCATCTTGAATCTCTTGTATTTCTGAAAAACGTTCAGGTTTCTCAGATTGATGATAGTCCGATAAGAACCGTTTGGTTTCTGAACTAGAAAAATTGGGGAGTAAAAGCCCTGACCCTCTTGGGAGGAAGGGACAGTGACGAGAACTCTCTTCAGGATAAGAAGTTCTATTTCTTTTTCCAGAACAGCTTGTTTTTCGCCCCGAAAGGGCTTTGTTAGACAGAAAGACGTTCTTGGGTAATTCTGAAACTCTAGACGGTATCCCAGTAAGATCGTCTCTAACACCCAGGCAGACTTTGATATTTTTATCCACTCTGGGTGAAACTGGGACAACCTTCCCCCCACTGGAAGGTTGGCGTCATTGGGTGGAGGGCTTTGAAGAGGTATTCCTGGAGAGGAAGATATTTTTTCCCCTTCCTCTAAAGGACTGGGACCTTGAGGAGGACTGAAAGGACTGGTCTTTTCTGCCACCCGGACGAAATCCCTTTTGACTTCTCGCATTCCTTCTCTGGTTAAAAAACCTAGCATCTACCGGGAACCTCTTTTTACGCTCTGAGGCTTTTTCTAGAATATCATCTAGACTAGAGCCAAACAGCCTGTCTCCTTCACACGGCACAGCAACTAACTTGTTCTTGGATCCAGTGTCTCCCGACCAAGCTCTCAGCCAGGTGCATCTCCTAGCTGAGTTTGATAAGGCCGCAGCTCTGGCTGAAAATTTAACAATATCAGCGGAGGCATCCGCCATATAAGTGGTGGCTTTTTTTAGCAGCGGAAGGGAAGCTAGAATCTCCTCTCTAGGAGTGCCGGCTACTAAATGATGCTCTAGCTCCTCCACCCATAATGTCATAGACCTGGCAGTACAGGTGGAAGCGATGCCTGGTCTTAACAAGGCCGTAGAGGTCTCCCAAGATCTTTTAAGGAGGGACTCAGCCTTTTTATCTAAAGGGTCTTTCAAAAGACCTGCATCTTCAAAAGGCAGTGAGGCTCTTTTTGACATCCCTGCCACCGGGGCATCGACCCTAGGAATCTTGTCCCATAAAACCGCATCTTCCTCAGAAAATGGATACTTTCTTTTAAAAGAATCTGTTACTGGAGCCCTTTTTTCCGGGTCCTTCCATTCTCTTTTGATGAGTTTTACTAGGTTCTCATGGACCGGAAAAAAACCTCTCTTCTTTTCTCCCAAGCCCTGAAACATTCTATCTGACACAGATAAAGTCTCTTTAGGATCCTGAAGCCCCATAGTGGCTCTTACAGCCCTCAGGATCTCATCAGTGTCATCCAGTGGACAAAGGGGCTGTCCTGAAGTATCTTCAATCTCAGACGCTTCTGCTTCTGAGTTACTCAGATCTTCCAAGGGCTGACTAGGTCCAGCTACTGCAGTATCTGCTAAGGGGGATACTTCAGACGCTGAGGTAGATGGTAACGGTCTGACGGATTTACTTAAGGCCGAGCTGACTTCTTCTTTAATCATATTTTTTAGATTAGAGATAAAGGAGGGAGATTCTTCTGATACCACTTGCTGTATACATTTGGTACATAAGGGCTTCTTGTGGGAAGATGATAAAGATTTTCGGCACATGCCACATCTTTTAGACTGAACTCTTTGAGCCTCCTAACGAAAAAACATAACACAAATACTAGTTGAGGGAAAATAATAAATAACATTTCCATGAGAAAAAAAAAGAAAAAAAAAAAAATATTCCCCCAGAGGAGGGACCGACCTGGGCAGGGGCTTCCTGAGGCTCAGCGGGCCTTCTGGGCTCAGATTCCGACATAGTAGTGAAGACAGAGTAACACCAAGCAGAGGAGATACTCACAAACACGAGTGCTTCCTAGGAACCACAATCCATTTTGAATCTGGCGCCCTTTTCAAGAGATTTCCGGGTCTGTGACGTCATCACGTCTCCCATGACCTACTGCGCATGCGCGCGCACGGGAGGCGCCGGACCCGGAAGTCTTCGTGGAACGCATCGGCCCTGATGCGTTCCACCGCCCGCTCCAGTTACTCCTGCAGAGTAGAGCCTCCGCAAGACCCCGAGGGGTGTTCGCGCTGCCCAGGCTGCCTTCCAAGGAAGGACTTACGGCCAGGAGACAGGTGAAGCCACGGCCTCAACTACCTGCTCCCTGCATAGGCCCTCCGGACGTACCGGGACTCTCCAGGCCTATGCGAAGGTAAGCTCCCCACGTCGGGAAGGAGCCTCTCCATGCATCCAAGGGACAGGAAACAAACTGGAGAGAGGAGGAGGAGGGGCCTTTTAAACATTTCTCTCCATGATTGTTTCCTGTCCCTGGGCAGGGATATCCTCCTTCTGTGCCGTTGGGGAGGCGACATGGAAAAATGGCCTATAACGTCTGGCCACGTGCTTCAGCCACTATTCTGATGCTGCCACCCATCTAATGCCACACATCTGCTGCTCCTCTGCCACTATCTTCTCCTACTGCCACTATCTTGTGTTGTTACTTCCAATGCTGTTGCTCCCCACCTCCCCACTCTGTGGCTGGTTCACTGTATTGAAAAAACAGGGCAGAACAGCACACCAAGTTCACTGGATTGCAGGAGCACATCTCCAAAGGGGGGAGTGGTGGGTTCCCCCACTAAGATCAGATGATCAGGTACACCAAAAAAAGTTGGGAGGAGACAGCAGGTCCTTCAATGAAGATTTATTCCAGATGTCACGTTTCGGCCCAAGAGGCCTTTTTCAAGCATGCATACACCAACAGTGACGGGGTATAAATAGCCTCATAGTGACATCACTGCATTGCATAAGCCCATCCCACATTCATCATCATGTGATCGGTGGGCGTGAACCATAAATACTGTACATATAATAAACATAGTTCATAAAAAAAGATAAATATAATAACATAATTGCTGGGTTGTGTGGCGAATGTGCAAATATAGCCATATACAAACAAAAAAAAAAACCCAGGGTGTTCAAAATATCTACGAAGGGAAAAAAGGGAATAAAAAAACCTCAAAAGCAAGCAAATCAGGATGATATCACGAACAGTAGAGCAAAAAAAAAAAATGGAGTAAGTGAGAATCAATATTAAAGCCCTTAGGGGTAAGAGTTCAAAGATCCATTTCAACTCCTTTTGTTTGAGCAGTTTCTCTCTGTCGCCACCTCTCCTTGGTTTTGGTACATGATCAATTATCCGGAATCGTAGTTGGCTAATACTGTGTTTAGCTTCCAGAAAATGTTTGGAAACAGGCAAGTCCTTTCTCTGTGTCCTGAGTGTTGACTTGTTCTTGGTGATTCTCTCTTTACGTTCATCGTGGTCTCACCCACATAGACAAGTTCACAGGGGCAATGTAATGTGTAAATCACAAAAGAGGATTGACAGGTTAAAAAATGTTGTATTTGATACTTTTTTCCTGTCCTTGGATGTGTGAAAAAAAAGCTCCCTTTTGCATTGCATTACAATTACTGCAGCAGAGGCATGGAAAACAGCCTTTTCTTTGGGGGGGGGGGGGGGCGAGGAAAGTCTGAGATAATGTAGAGCTTGGATCTGGATCAGACCTTGAGTCCTCAAGGTTGTTAACTCGCTTATAAGCCATAATTGGGGGTTCATTAAAAGCTTTCAGATCTGGGTGTCCACGTCGGACTGTATCCCAGTCTTTGCGTAAGATCTGACCGATCTCCTTACTGAAGTGATTATAGGTGCTTACAAACGGGATTCTCTTGATTTCTGTTTTCCTTGATTTCAGATGGTGTAAGTAACCTCTCTCGTGGCATAGTGAGAGTCTTTTGTTTCTGAGATTCCAGGCTATCTGCCGGATAAACTCGTCGAAGAAATTTTGCACTCATTTCACTCAGTCTTTTCTTGAAAAGGGATTAGTTGTTCACTATATGTCGAACCCTCATCATTTGTGATTTGGGTAATGAAGTTACCATGTTTCTAGGATGGAAACTCTGGAACATTAATAAACCGTTCCTATCCGTAGATTTTGTGAGATCAGTTGTGATACTGGTATCTTCATTTTTTTGGACTAGAACGTCCAAAAACTGTAAGATCTGTCCAGACTGGAACATAGTAAACTGCAATTCAGGATTGGCTTCGTTGAGTTCTTTAAGGAAGTCATTAAGGGTTGGGACATCCCCATTCCAGACAGCGAATACATCATCAATAAAATGCCACCAACACTGTAAATGTTGAAAATGGATAGAATTTTGCACCACATAAATATAAAAAAAGTTTATAAAAATATTTGTATACGTAGGCGCCATGTGCAATCCCATTGTAGTCCCTCGTCTCTGCTTGAAAAACGTATTCTGGAAAAGGAAGTAGTTTTCAGTGAGTACAAGATACAGTAATCTCAACAGGAAATTCTGGAGAGGAATGGAATAATCTGAAGTTTCCATTGCTCTCCTGACCGCTATCAGGCCTTTTTCATGTGAGATTACGGTATATAAGCTCACAATGTCAAATGATATTAGAAGTGCTGAGTCGAAGATCTGTAGTTGTTCCAACTTAGACAAGAAATCAGTAGTGTCCTGTATATATGAACTTGTAGAAATAACGAAGCGTCTCAGTTGCCACCTCACCACTCTGTGACTGGGCCACTGTGTTTTCTCCTCATGCTGTTGCCACCTCACCACTCTATCACTGGGCCACTGTGTTGACTTCTCATGCACTTGGCACCCTCCCCATTCTGGGATGGGGCCAGTATGTTGAATCCTCATGCTGTTGCCTCCCTTATCACTCTGTTCTGGGGAAACTAGTGTCCCTGTTTGGCCTTGTTGACATCACAGTTTATTTTACCCGTCTTCTGATCTGTCAGAAGAATAGGAAAATGAAAAACACAACAGTTCCTGTCTTTGGACCATGCCTTAGCCCTCTATCACACAGTCAGTATTTTGCATCAGAATTTGGTCATGATTTGGAAGCCAAAAGCAGAAGTGTGTCCAATACACAGAGTACATGCAAATATTTCCATCACATGTTATCTCACTTTTGAACTCATTCCTATTTTTGCCTTATGAATACTGATGCAAAAAAAACTGAACATCATGTGATAGAGGCCATTAAAGGCCTGCTTGCAGAACTTTTCCCATCTGAATAAAATCGATTTCTGAGCCAAATAGCCAAAACGCATGCAAATTGTGCATGAGGCCACAGTCAGTGTTTTGCATCAGGATTTGCTCATGATTTAGAAGCCAAAAGCAGGAGTTGGTACAAAACACAGAAGACATACAAATAAGAGATGAGCGAACATTTGGAAAATTCGATTTGCCTGCTTTGCCGAAATTTACAAAAAGATTTGCTTTGTGACTAATTACTTTGTCAAGAAGCGCATTTTTTTGTAGGTAGCGGGTGCAATAACATAGAGCTGCGATAGCGCTGCTCCCCATCATTGTACCCCTCAGGGGCTGCATTCATACATGATCGCGGCATCTGGGAGTAAAAACAGTGTGAAATTATCAGAAAAAAATTAAATCACACTTACTGCCTCCATTTGCTTGGGATGGGCAAGCAGCCATCATCTTGCTTGAAGATGTGACGCGCAATCTTGCGCGCCCCTAAATGACGTTGGCCGACGTAGTGACATCATACGTCACCACACGCGCAATTTCGGACAAGATCTTCAATTTAGATGGTGGTGGCTGGCCCGTTGCGAGCAAATGGAAAAGGTAAGTATGATCTTTTTTGTTTTTTTACACTATTTCAGGTAGGGATGAGCAAACCGAACCGTAACGAACCAGATTCGTTACGAACTTTGCAAAAAGTTCGGTTCGTCACCGAACCGAACTTTTGAAAAGTTCGTAATGAATCTGGTAAAAAAAAAAACGGTAACGCAAAACTGTACTTTTTTCACAGTATAGACCAGGATACAAGGGATTATTACTCTTATAATCCCTTGTATCCTGGTTTTCTGTGAAAAAAAAAATGTGTGACGTCACCCCACAGCCCCTGAAGTGCCTGAGCGCGCCGACATCTTGTCAGTGCGTCTCAAGACTTCACAGGGAGAGGAGCTCCATTTTAGATAAAGACAGAGGAAAGATATAGAAAGATATAGAAAGATATAGAAAGATATAGATAGATAGATAGCCAAACAAGTAGATAGATACAGGGAGAGATAGAGAAGGAATAGAAAGGGTTAGTGAGAGAAGCAGGAGAGAGGAAGAGAAAGCTAGATATAGAAGATAAGGTGATAGATAGGGAAAGAGGCTGAGAAAGCAAGAGATAGGTAGAGATAGGGAGAGAAAGTCATATAAATAAAAAAATTGTGAGATCTAGGGAGAGATAGGGTGATAAAAAAAAGAAATAGTGAGAGAAAAGAGTCAGGACAGGTAGCATTCCTGTTCCGTGACCGTACACGCTACGCGTTGCTGCTCAGCTGGGTGCCGTCAACCCCGTTTAGCCGCAACAAAAAAAGTTAAAAAAAAACTCCAAAAAAAAGTTATAAACAAATTTTAAATAAAAAAAAAGTTAAAAAAAGTATTAAAAAAAAGTTTTAAAAAAGTTAAAAAAGTTATAAAAAAATAAATAAAGTTTAAAAAAGTATAAAAAAAATACATCATTTAATTTTCCCCCACCCAAATAAAAATATGTCCAAGCATCCTACTTCCAGCACTTCCCAGGCAAGGAGTGCAACAGCAGGCGGTGAGGGTCGGAGAAGTGGCAGCACCAGGCCCGGTGGCAGCCGGGGTAACAGGCGTGGCAGCAGGGTGCAGCTACCCCTGATGGCCACTGGTCAAGTAAGAACCACACAGCCAGCGGTTCTAGATTGGCTTACCCAATCCTCCAGTTCCAAACGAGGAGTTAAGCATCCGCTGGATCATCCGACACCACCCTTACATGGGACGGTCAGCGAGAGTCCTCTGCCCCGTCCCCTGTTATTAGAATGCCACTCACCTTTGGGGCACCTTCTGCCAGGGAACTCTTGGCAAACCTTGATCTGCCCTTGGAGTCTCTACCACTTTTTAGTGATGAGGAGGAGGAGGAGGAGGAAGTCCACCAAAGTCAGCGGGTGGAACGTACTGAGACTCCAGAGGAGGTGTTGGCTGTAAGCAGTCAACAGAGCCAGGGAGGGGCATCCAGTGCCACACCTGATATTCTGTCCCAGCCACCGCAGGAAAGTAGCAGTGGTGCAGAGTTTGATGACGATGTCGCTGATCGGACGTGGCGCCCTCAAGCAGCATCATCCTCATCATCAGGGGAGGAAATAGAGGTGCCACCGACGCAGCAACATCCCACTGTTGCAAGGAACCGAGGCACAAGAGGGAGGGGTAGAAGCCAAGCTACCAGGCAGAGATCACCCTCTCAAAGCCTTGGTCCTGAGAGGGCACCCTCAGGCAGCAGTGGCAGTCAACAGCCAGCAAGACCCCCTGTGGCTGTCAGCAAACCACGGTCCTCTGTCGTCTGGCAGTTCTTCCGCCTGGGGAAAGATAAGCACATCGCTTTGTGCCTGCTGTGCAATGAGAGGGTCAGTCGTGGCAGAGGTGATAATCTCGGGACAACATCCATGCGAAAGCACATGGAAAGGCAACACCAACAGGCCTGGAAGAACTGTGATCCCAATACCACCTCCTGTCAGGATGCACCATACACTGCAGATCCCATCATGCAGCATCCTCTCAGTGCAACTCAGGGCTCGTCAGCCTCAGGTGCTAGCACCAGCACAGTGTCACTGCCATCTACACCGCTAATGAGGCAGCAATCCGTGACTGAGTCCATGGGCAGACGTCAGGTGTATTCCAGCAGCCATCCCATGGCCCAGAAACTGACCAGACACCTGGTTAAGCTGCTGGTGCTTCAGTCTCTGCCCTTCAACCTCGTGGACTCCCAGCCTTTCAGGGATTTCATGGCGTGTGCGCACCCCAGATGGTGAGTCCCCAGCCGCCACTACATTTCTGACAAAGCTCCCATCACTGCACAGTTATGTGCAGAAAAAGGTGGGCGACTCATTGGGACTCTCGGTGTCCAAGACCGTGCACCTGAGTGCTGATGTCTGGTCCTCAAATTATGGCCAAGGGCATTACATGTCTGTTACTGCCCATTGGGTCAACATCCTCCCAGAAGACCATCAGGAAGTTGGCCCATTCTTGCCACTGTCACCTCCACGGTGCTTTAGGGGGGACAGCAGCGGGAAGCAGAAGTTCTGCCTCCACCACCTTGCAACCATCCGCCGCTTTGACAGCAGTCCAACCTGCCCCGGTGTCTTACCACCGATGTCAGGCCCGGCGCTCTCAGGCTGTCCTCCATTTGGTGAGCCTGGGTGAACGGAGCCACAGTGGGCAGGAGCTCCTCTGAACCATCAGGGAGGAGATCGATCAAGGGCTGACCCCACGTCAACTAACGGTGGGAAGTGTGGTAGCAGACAATGGGAGGAACATTGTCTCTGCAGTGCAGCAGGGAGGGCTAAGTCATACACCTTGTATGGCACATGTTATAAACCTCATAGTGCTCAAGTTTCTTCGATCATTTCCTGCACTACAAGACCTTATGAGGATGTCACGCAGAGTGTGCAAACACTTCAACCACTCCTACACTACAAGGAACACCCTGCTCAGGGTCCAGAGACAGCGCAGTCTGCCGCAACATCGGCTAATCTGCGACGTGCCAACACGCTGGAATTCTGCCCTCCATATGCTGGACCGCCTGTACGAGCAAAGGTCAGCCGTTACAGACTACCTCATGGGGCAATCAGGCAGCTTCACGCCACACTGCGACTTCCAAGTCACACACTGGCAGATGATGCGTGAAGTCTGCCAATTGTTGATCCCTTTTGAGGACGCGACTTTGTTTGTGAGCAGGCTGAACATCGCCTTGAGCCCAGAGATGGATGAAGTGCATATGGAGGGTGAGGAGGAGGAGGAAGATGTGTACGCCCAGCCATTCCACACACCGCCACCTGGCTTCTCTGCTTCTCAATCAAAGGAGGAGATGGAGGATGAGGTGGAAGAGGAAGCGGAGGAAGACCCCAGCAGACCCTGGAACTATACTGAGGACAGTGGAGAGGAGAGGCGCTCATTGTCCTTGGTGCAGATGGCAAGGTGCCTGCGGGAGTGTCTCAGGAGTGACAGCCGGATTGTGGACATCCGCCAGAGGGACCAATACTGGCTGGCCACCCTGGTGGACCCTCGCTTCCTATGCAAAATGGCTGAATTTTTTCCACCATCAGAGAGGGAGGCAAAACTGGGGTACTACCGGGACCTACTCACCAGTCAGTTGGTCTCAACTTACCAGCGAGACCATCCAGGTTCCCAGACAACATCCGCTCGGGGGGAACCAGCGCGCTCCACTACCACCACCACTAGTGGAGGCGTGAGAAGTCGCTACAGCCTCCAATCGCTGATGAGCGATTTTATGCAGCCAGCTGCTGAAGAGGGGACACAACACCAGACTCATGGCATGGACCAGCATGAGCTCACCCACCAGGTCACTGCCTACCTGAATTGTACCCTGCCCCAAAGTGTCACCGACCCCGTGCAGTACTGGGCAGAGAAACTGGACATTTGGCCTCAACTGGCAGAGTTTTTGTTGGCTCTGCTGTCCTGCCCAGCCAGTAGTGTTGTGTCAGAGAGGGTGTTCAGTGTGGCGGGTAACATCATAACACCGCAAAGAACGAGGCTCTCTTGCCACAGTGTTGAGATGCAGACTTTTCTAAAGATGAATCGTGCCTGGATTACATCGGATTATACCACCCCCCTGCCTGATGTGAATGACTAAGTCATCAGTCACCCGTCTTGCATGGCAATCCGTGTGTCCAAGAAACTGTCCTTAATATCCCAAATATGTGCCCAACGTAAAAATCCATAATTTAACTTATTAAGTAATGTTCCCCCCCTTAGACCCCAAATTAAACAAAATCACCTTAAAAATTCCCTACTTAATTCGGATACATTTAAATAAACAGAACCCCATCTCCAAATTTAATGCCCATGGTGTGTTGGCCATTTAACATCTCCACACCAGCTTAATGCCTCACACCGGTGCACCGTCCAACCCATACCCCAAGAACAGTACCATACCTAAAATAATCCCCACGACTATGCTTCACAAAGTGGGGATTTCACCTTTTGTGAACTATAGCCGTGGGGTTCTATCCCTGGCACCCGTGCCAAGGAACACTACTCACCGTTTTGTGAGCGGGTACTAACTGTTCTTGAGGTATTTTGTTGATATCATGAGAGTAGTAAAATCTCGCACCGCAAATCCCGATGGGGTTCTTCTCTGTGCGAATGATTTCATGCCTCTCATGCAGTCATGCGTGGAATAAGGCTGTCTATGGGGTATATATCACGGAGGCTGCTGTCCTTCAACTGTGATATAAAAAACCTCCACAGTTAGTTACAGCAACAAACAGTTTCTGAAAGGCAGGTTAACTTGCCTTATTTACGGGTGCCTTTACAATGGGATGCTTTTTTGGGGTTCTCTGCTGCCTAAAATCCACAGCGCATCGTTGGCTGATTTTATGCCACCTTCAGTACTATGGGGCTGGACGCAAATACCCAGTTCAGCGCAGAACTGCGTATGTCCGGACGGCACCATAGTACTGAACGCCGTTTGGTGAATGGTATAAAAATGCCCTGTGGATTTTACTCAGCAGACCCGCAGCCACATGTGAAGGTACCCATAGGGTGAGGTTTTTTGGGAGTGACCAAAGAGAGGGCGGGAAGGTCACTCCCATACCCCATCAGTGGTTTTCCCCCTACCCACTTTAAAAGATAAGTCCAGGCAATTAATAACTTTCTGTGCCCTTACTTGAACCAGAAACTTATGAATTGCCCGGACTTATCCTTTAAAGGGAACCTGTCATCTCCGAAACACCCCCTGAACTAGAGTAAGTGTTGTATAGTGTAAGTGATGCTGAATCCAAATATGTACGTTTTATCTTCATACTTACTTCCATTCCGACGCTGTGCTCCCACAAACCTGCAGTAAAATGCACTCAGTGGACTCTTCTTTGAGTCCTCTCCATTATGTGAGTGAGCACCGGAGTCCACTGAGTGCATTTTACTGCAGGTTTGTGGGAGCACAGCGTCAGAATGGAAGTGAGTATGAAGATAAAGCTTACATATTGGGATTCAGCATCACTTACACTATACAACGCTTACTCTAGTTCAGGGGGTGTTCTGAGATGACAGGTTCCCTTTAAGCCAGCTGGTGACAGCACTAAAAAAACACAAAAGCATACATCCATTGGGTTGGGCGCTGCACTTGGTTAGGACATCAAACTGGTGTAACAAAGATATATATATATATATATATATGTCTTGCCAACAGCCATAGGCCCAGATTCAACAGGTTTGACACCAGAGTAGTTGCGTCAATTTGTAAAGCAAGTGCCAGTGAGGTGTCCATTTCATGAAAATTGGACACGTATTTTTGGATAATGGAACTGGCGTAAAGCCTTCTTGAATCTGTGCCTTTTTAAATGTCTTTTATTCACCTCATGGATTCTGTGGGTGAGGTTAGCTGTCTATTTAACAGTATCCGTATCCTACTAGACTAGCTGTAATGTTACAGGGTTTTTTTTAACGTTGACTGTCCTGTGCTGAACTTTACATCAACATTTTGTCATGTATAAAAACTGATTTTTACAAGCGTGCATATTCTTAGCTTCCAACTTCAGTTCTCTGTACTAGGCCCTTCTAGGTCCAAAAGAATACTGCTCCTACTAATGCCCCCACCGTCAATTGTCTATTTGGAAACATACTAGGTGCAATCAAGAGCTGCTGAAGCTGCCTCCTCAACTTGTCTCTTCTCAACCATACTGGCCTGGGTGCTATCAAGTGCTGCCGCCTACTCCTCCGTCAATTGTCTCTTCTCAACTATACTGGCCTGGGTGCTATCAAGTGCTGCTGCCGCCTACTCCTCCGTCAATTGTCTGTTCTCAACTATACTGGCCTGGGTGCTATCAAGTGCTGCCGCCTTCTCCTCCGTCAATTGTCTCTTCTCAACTATACTGGCCTGGGTGCTATCAAGTGCTGCCGCCTCCTCCTCCGTCAATTGTCTCTTCTCAACTATACTGGCCTTGGTGCTATTAAGTGCTGCCGCCTACTCCTCCGTCAATTGTCTCTTCTCAACTATACTGGCCTGGGTGCTATCAAGTGCTGCTGCCGCCTACTCCTCCGTCAATTGTCTCTTCTCAACTATACTGGCCTGGGTGCTATCAAGTGCTGCCGCCTCCTCCTCCGTCAATTGTCTCTTCTCAACTATACTGGCCTTGGTGCTATTGAGTGTTGCCGCCTACTCCTCCGTCAATTGTCTCTTCTCAACTATACTGGCCTGGGTGCTATCAAGTGCTGCCGCCTCCTCCTCCGTCAATTGTCTCTTCTCAACTATACTGGCCTTGGTGCTATTAAGTGCTGCTGCCTACTCCTCCGTCAATTGTCTCTTCTCAACTATACTGGCCTGGGTGCTATCAAGTGCTGCTGCCGCCTACTCCTCCGTCAATTGTCTCTTCTGAACTATACTGGCCTGGGTGCTATCAAGTGCTGCCGCCTCCTCCTCCGTCAATTGTCTTTTCTCAACCATACTGGGTCCAATACAGTACTATTACTGCTGCTGGTTCCACTGTCAAATGTCTGTTTTCCACCCCACTGGGTCCAAGGTAATGCTGCCGGTGTTGCCAACTTGCACTTTGTTTCCTATGTCCCGTGTAATCACTTACACCTTGGCTAATGTGTACCTGTTCTGGGGTGCACAAGGTCTAATTAAATGGTATGCCTGTCTGTCTTCTGACCTGTGATGTGACTGAGACCGCATCGACTTTAACGCAGCCTATTCTTGGGCTGGTGCCATGATCTTCCGTGTGTTTTTGGTGCTCTGGCATGACATGGACTGCTCCAGCGGACATCTTCAATGCTGTCAAATGTTGTCGACCTGGCTGTCGACGACTATTTTTGCACTTTGATTTTTTCCACTTTTTTAATTGTAATAGCAACTGCAACTAAACGAAACTATACCCTATCTGACTCCCACTATTGTAGCTGCAATTATTCAGCCGTTCAGCAAGGTTCGTTTTAGGTTCGGTTCGTACGAATCCGAATTTCACGAAAGTTCACCGAACCGAACCGAACTTTTCAAAAGTTCGCTCATCCCTAATTTCAGGTTAAATCGATTTGCTACCACGAAGCACAAGGAAATTCAGCTTTGCAGCAAATCTTATTCATTCTGAAATTCGGATCGAATTCCACTTTGTTGGATTTGATTCTCTCAACTCTAATGCAAATATACAAATCAATTGTCATCTCTGTTTTTGATCCACTCCTGTTTTTTTTTTTTTTTTTAACCTTAGCAATACTGATCAATTACTGACCAAACACTGACAGTGCAAAGGCATGATCCTTTTTTGGTGGTTCTTCTTCTGACAGATCAGAAGATGGGAAGCATACACAGTGATGTCAACACAAACTTACTGCTGACACCCACTCCATGGACCCTTTACTTGTATCAGAATTGGTTCTGTAGCAATCTATGTGGAATCAGCAGACGGTGTAAAAGGAGAACGCTCTTTCACTCTATAGTGCAATCTTCGGCTACTGGACGGTTAAGTACTTTATACCTGATGCTAACGTTGACCTGTAAGGCTGAGTTCACTCTTCTGTTATTTGGTCAGTTTTGGAACCATAACTGACCAAATAAAGTGAAGTGTGAACTGATTCTAAGAGTGGCACCTGTCAACTGCCTGTCATACTGATGCACAGTAACTGTTTCACGACCACAGTGGACTAGCTATGCATGTTTCTGCTCTTCACAGTGATGCACTTTGAGATACATGCTTCCCTGCAGCGGGAAATTTTGATTTTTAAACCGCTTTGTCACAAATTAATTTGGATCGAATAAAAATTCAGCAACGCGTCCGAATTGAATTTTTGGAAAATTCGCTCATCTCTAACTGTGCAACAGCTGGATGGTTCCTGTCCTCTTGAGTCCACAGGTCATGGAGTCTGTCGTTTCCAAATAGAATTTAAAATTTTGACTCATCTGACTACGAAACAACTTTCCATTTTGTGTTTCAGGATCATGTTCACATACAGTATGGCTTCTTCTTGATACAGCTTTAACTTGCATTTGTGAATTGCTCTGCAAACTGTGTCCACAGACAATGATTTCTGGAAGTGTTCCTGAGCCCTAGCAGTGATTTCGAGTAATCATGGGCCAGCATCCAGTATTGACAGTCCGCCTTATCCCCTCTGCACATGGATTTCTTAATCAAGAAAGATGGAGGAACATTTTTCTGTAATTGTTCAACAATTTTTAGATGCAGTTTTTCACAGATTGGTGAACCTCTGCCCATCTTTGCCTTTTCTTTTTTACCCAGTAATGTGTAAAGTAAGTATCACTTACTTTTCCAGCCTTTTGTTGCTCCTGTCCCAAATTTTTCAAGATATGTTGCTGCTATCAGTTTCTAAATGAGTTAATTTTTTTTTAAATAAAATGGTAAAATGTCTCACTTTCAATATATTATATGTATTGTATGATCTATTGTGCATAAAATATGGATCTATGAGATTTGCAAATTATTGCATTCTGGTTTTAATTACATTTTATTACACTTTAAACAGCTTTGCATCTTTTTTTGGAAGTGGGGTTGTAGAGTTTAATGCATTCCCCCACCAATATTTTTAACTGATGCTCCCATAGTTGCCCTACTGTGACTTTATGAATGCCATGAACAGTATATTGATCCAGTTACAATGGAACACTCATGTAATAATGACTGGGCTAGAGTTCCTTTAGCTTAGCTGGAACAGTATTTTATTAAAGTGAAATCCCACACTTATATTGAGCAGTGGCCACGCATACACGTTGCTCGATCCTCACAAATACAAATAAGATTTGAGTGCTCTGTCGTAAATGTTTGTTTTCTTTCACAAGTTAAAAAACGTGTTTTTATATGTTGCTTTTGGGGTGGTGTATTTTAATCACGAGATGTTGCATTTTTAGGCATTGGTTTCCTATACAGTCTTAGGGAAAACATTTAAAAAAGGCCAAGGGAGCAAAAAATGCAAGGAAAGAGTGAGGGAGATTTATCAAACTGGCGTAAAGTAGAACTGGCTTAGTTACCCATAGCAACCAATCAGAATCCACCTTTCATGTTTCACAGCTCCTTTGCTATGGGCATCTAAGCCAGTTTTACTTTACACCAGTTTGATAAATCTCCCCCTGTGTTTGCATGGCATTTTAGAATTTCCTACTACTAGCCAGCATTTGACATCTGGTAGTGTTGAGCGAGCACCTCTGTGCTCGTATGCTCGGGTGCTCTGGCCAAGCACTAGGGGTTGCTCGAGTGCTCGGCCGAGCAACTGAGCATAATGTTAGTCAATGGGACTAAACCAGGCACCCCCCGCTCGGAAGAAGGGAGGGTGTCTGGTTAATAGAAAAGGTCAGAATCACGACTTCTCCTTTCACTCGTAAAAGTATGCTAATTAACTGAATTTGTACGCATTAGCATACAAATTCGTACGCATTAGCGTACAAATCAACATTACAGTGCGGGGAAGAGACTCGAGCATTGCACTCGAGTACACTCGGTGTTCGGCCAAACACCGAGCGGACCCGAGCGTAGGCATGCTTGGCCGAACAGCGAGTTCGGCCGAGCATGCTCGCTCAACACTAACATCTGGCTGTGGTGTTTTGTGCTCCAAAAATAAAATAGCTTATAAAAACCACATTGGGCCTGATTCATTGATACCGGTGTCTGTTCCGGCGGATTAGATAAGACCTTTGCTACACAAGGAGGCATGTAATTTATGACCAAGAGCAAGCTTAATCACATGCCTCCTCTGGCACTGCATGTACCGTAGCTGCATAGATTTTATTTATTATTTACACCGGTTTCTGCATAAATAATGATAAATGTGTAAAAATTAGCGATGATCGAGCACCCCGATGTTCGGGTGCTCTGGCCGAACACTAGGTGGTGCTCAAGTTCTCGGCCGAGCACCCAAGTATAATGGAAGTCAATGGGAGAAGACCGGGCACCCCCTGCTCTGCAGAGGGGAGGGTGTCTGGTCTATTGGGAAACCTCAGAAAATGGTGGAAACACCACAGAAATGGTTAGTGAACAGCATGGGGAGGATGTCTGGATGCATCTTGGACTCCAAAGTCGCTGCTATTAAAGATGATGTCCGACTATTACGTCACTTTTACGGAATGACAAAAATACCCCCCCAAAACCCAAGAAAACATCGATTTTACAGGAAATATTGTTAGGAAACATAGATTTACTTGTACGTTAAGCGCAAGTGCTGCCAAAAATTACACGGATGAGGCACTCCCATACAACCGGTAAATCATATAAAGGAAGGCCTCATTCACATTGTGGTATAATTGTGGGACTCCGACACTCATACAGCCTATGCACTAAGTGAAAGGGCTGCCAAAAACTACAAGGAACAGGCACTCCAACACACCCTTTATTACACATAAAGGAGGGCATCAGAGACACAGAAAAATTATCATTGATGACCTGCTGCTGACACTCCAAAACAATAGGGGTGACATGCTGCTGCTGCGCAGACCATCCAAAAAATGAAGGGTGACACGCTGCTGCCGAGCTGACCAAAAAAGAAAATTAAGGGTGACATGCTGATGCCGATCTGACCGTCCCAAAAATTTAAGGGTGACCCGCAGACGCCGAGCTGACCGTCCAAAAAATGTTATTCTTAATGTGACATTCTGCTGAAGAGCAGACCGTAAAAAAGAATGTAAGTAATCCATAGAATGTATCAAGGTAATAAAAAGTCCTCCATATACACTCACCGGCCACTTTATTAGGTACACCTGTCCAACTGCTCGTTAACACTTAATTTCTAATCAGCCAATCACATGGCGGCAACTCAGTGCATTTAGGCATGTAGACATGGTCAAGACAATCTCCTGCAGTTCAAACCGAGCATCAGTATGGGGAAGAAAGGTGATTTGAGTGCCTTTGAACGTGGCATGGTTGTTGGTGCCAGAAGGGCTGGTCTGAGTATTTCAGAAACTGCTGATCTACTGGGATTTTCACGCACAACCATCTCTAGGGTTTACAGAGAATGGTCCGAAAAAGAAAAAACATCCAGTGAGCGGCAGTTCTGTGGGCGGAAATGCCTTGTTGATGCCAGAGGTCAGAGGAGAATGGGCAGACTGGTTCGAGCTGATAGAAAGGCAACAGTGACTCAAATTGCCACCCGTTACAACCAAGGTAGGCAGAAGAGCATCTCTGAACGCACAGTACGTCGAACTTTGAGGCAGATGGGCTACAGCAGCAGAAGACCACACCGGGTGCCACTCCTTTCAGCTAAGAACAGGAAACTGAGGCTACAATTTGCACAAGCTCATCGAAATTGGACAGTAGAAGATTGGAAAAACGTTGCCTGGTCTGATGAGTCTCGATTTCTGCTGCAACATTCGGATGGTAGGGTCAGAATTTGGCGTCAACAACATGAAAGCATGGATCCATCCTGCCTTGTATCAACGGTTCAAGCTGGTGGTGGTGGTGTCATGGTGTGGGGAATATTTTCTTGGCACTCTTTGGGCCCCTTGGTACCAATTGAGCATCGTTGCAACGCCACAGCCTACCTGAGTATTGTTGCTGACCATGTCCATCCCTTTATGACCACAATGTACCCAACATCTGATGGCTACTTTCAGCAGGATAATGCGCCATGTCATAAAGCTGGAATCATCTCAGACTGGTTTCTTGAACATGAAAATGAGTTCACTGTACTCAAATGGCCTCCACAGTCACCAGATCTCAATCCAATAGAGCATCTTTGGGATGTGGTGGAACGGGAGATTCGCATCATGGATGTGCAGCTGACAAATCTGCGGCAACTGTGTGATGCCATCATGTCAATATGGACCAAAATCTCTGAGGAATGCTTCCAGCACCTTGTTGAATCTATGCCACGAAGAATTGAGGCAGTTCTGAAGGCAAAAGGGGGTCCAACCCGTTACTAGCATGGTGTACCTAATAAAGTGGCCGGTGAGTGTATGTCCTACAGATACAGGACACAAATCAGATGTGGGCCCACATGATGAGCGACTCAGATGTATTGATACAGTAATCCCGTACATTTATGCTGCACCTTAAACAAATTTAACTCCCCCAAGAAAATATTAAAATTTTAACCGTGTGAAAAAGGGAATACCCAAACTGACTCTCAGGCAGTGACATGATGCACTGAAGGCTCCAGCTTTGCCTGGACTGTGACAAAATAGAGGTATTGATGCAGTAATCCAAAAAAGCTCAGAGTTCGATCTTGAGATCGAGCTGGCGGTCTGCAGGGAAGTGAGCTACCACCTGTCGGAGCCTCTCGGCGCCTCCGCAATGCTCTTCGCTGAGTGTCCCGGGGCCCAGAATCGTTAAAGGGTTTCTGTCACCAGAAATCACCCTATTAAACCAAGTGTCATTTGCAATGAGCAAATGACACTTGATGACAGTAATGTTAGTGTCATATTTCTGGGTCCAGCAGTTTAGCCAAAAAATAGGTTTTTATAATATGCAAATGACCTCCCCTAGGTGCAGTAGACGTGAACCTGCACCTAGGAGAGGCCGTAATAACGCCTCTTACCACACCTCCGTAGCGCTGATTGACAGGGCCGGGCAGCCAGCTCTTTCGGCTCCCGGCCCTGTACGATCCCGAAATCCCGCGCCTGCGCACTGCGGTAGTACATCCGCGCACGCGCGCTGAGAGCCGGCGGCCGCCCGGGTCCCGGCTCCTTCGTGCGCGGATGTACTACCACAGTGCGCAAGCGCGGGATTTCGGGATCGTACAGGGCCGGGAGCCGAAAGAGCTGGCTGCCCGGCCCTGTCAATCAGCGCTACGGAGGCGTGGTAAGAGGAGTTATTACGGCCTCTCCTAGGTGCAGGTTCACGCCTACTGCACCTAGGGAAGGTCATTTGCATATTATAAAAACCTATTTTTTGGCTAAACTGCTGGACCCAGAAATATGACACTAACATTACTGTCATCAAGTGTCATTTGCTCATTGCAAATGACACTTGGTTTAATAGGGTGATTTCTGGTGACAGAAACCCTTTAACTTAAAAAATTCGAGTGTTCAAACCAGGCCGTGTCGTCTCAATACTTGAGCTATGAATAATGGAATAGGACTCCATGCTGCTGCCGAGCTGACTGTCCAAAATATAGTCTTACTTTTGAAGCTTTATATTTTTCCCACAAAAAGCTTTTTTATAAAGTGATTGAAAATCGAAAGCCATGTCCATGTTAGGGCTTTTTCACACATCAGTTATTTGATCAGTTATTTCCATCAGTTATTATGAGCCAAAACCAGGTGTGGGTCAAAAACACAGAACAGGTGCAGATCTTTTCATTATACCTGATTTCTGTGGAGGCTCCACTCTTGGTTTTGGCTCACAATAACTGATGGAAATAACTGTTCAAATAACTGATGTGTGAACAAGCCCTTAGTTAGTTTTTCTTTTGTTTTTTTTTAATCAATTTTTTTGTTAGTTTTTTTTTTTAAATACATTATTTACTTTTGCTATAATAATATCAAAATCTGTATGTCTTTGCAAAGTATTTATAAACCAAAATATTAATGTATATCTCAGTTTAAATGTCTATTTTTGTTCTTATACACTTTGGAAACGATTATGTGCACAATAGGCTATGACACATATTGTAGGTTGCCGACAAGATAATAATTAGAGATGAGCGAGCAGTGCTCGTTACGAGCACTGTAACGCTCGGGTCCTGTCTGCAATGCCCGCAGGCATTGTGGAATCCGTCCTCATCTGCATGTAAGTCAATGAGGACGGATCGTTTGGTATGACACTCATACCAAACGGTTCCGCCCCCACTGACTTTAAGACGGGTGAGGACGGAACCGTTTGGTATGAGTGTCATACCAAACGATCCGTCCTCATTGACTTACATGCAGATGAGGACGGATCCGCAATGCCTGCGGGCATTGCAGACGGGACCCGAGCGTTACAGTGCTCGTAACGAGCACTGCTCGCTCATCTCTAATAATAATGTAATATAATTTTTATTTTTTTTAATTCATTTTTTTATTTATACATATAATCAATACAAAATACTATTCATAAAATTCTACCCTTCATATATCATCCAATACTATCAAAAGGATACAAAAGTATATAATCATAACGACAGTATATCAATTATCCCATAAATTCAATCCCCATCACCACCCATACCCCTTCAAGGTCCCCTACCCGTACAAAGTTGAACCTCCACAGACTGATGCCCATCCGCCGATCCATATAACCACAGTAAACCTCCAAATGTTACATTAATTACTGACTTGTCATCCTTAGCCTGATACCCCAATAGTATAATACAATAATATAATATATTAGAGAGGGAGAGAGAGGAGAGAAGAAAGAGAGAGAAAAAAAACAAAACAAAAAAAAAAAACACACATCCCCCACACATCTTCCCCCCTATTCCCCTCTCCCATCGCCACCTCTCCAACCCAGCCCCCCCGGTCCAGCAGGGCGCCCAGCCAGCCAACCCACACATACATTAATCCTCATATCAAATTCACGTTATTATCATTTCCCTCTCGGCTCCTTATTTTCATCCCTGTCTCCTACCTAAGAGCAGGAGATCCAGAAGATTAGAGTAAGAGCAGAGAGACCACACTTTCACCTGAGTCAAATTCCCATGCAAATAACATAAGAACTTAATCCATTATGGCGAGAGCGGATCCCCAATCAAAGGTTGGTGCATTTCCCAGATCAAAAATCCGCCTCCCGTTCCATTCATCCAGTATTCCCTCATGGGCCAGCTCGCCCTCACCCCGTCAGGAACCACGGGAGCAGTTCCAGAGAGATAGGTAGGGAGGCGGGCATCATTAGGGGAAGATCTCAACACCACATCCACACTACACAAACAAAGTCAAAACTCTTCCTCTCCCCCCCTCCCTCCCCCTCCCCCCATAGTATTTCTAGTTTATATCGGCCGATGGGGATCAGTCCATAGATTACATCAGCCAAAAGCATAAAGGAAAAGAAAAAAAAAAACACCTGCCAGTTAATTCAAAACCAACTACACAGTTCAATTCCTCCCCAGCTAAACCATTTTTTTCCAACATAGTCTTACAAGTTTCTTTTCCATTATCAGGAAACTTTTTTTTATATTTCAAAATATCTAACAAAATAAATTCATTAATTTCCTTCCTATAGTCTGAACATTGAGATGCCCTTTCTCCCATCCATTTCTTCAGAATCACCTTTTTGCGCAATCTAGAAGAGACAGGATCATATCTCCCAAGTGCCTTGATACCTTTACCCCAGAAATATTTTCTAATATATATACCACTGGATCCAAACCTAAATCTAAACCTATGATTTTCTTTATCTCCAATCTTACCACATTCCAAAATATATGCAACTTGGGGCATCTCCACAGAAGATGCATAAGATCTCCACCATGGCGACTACACTTGGGGCACTTATCAAATGAGCTATAGCCAATTTTAAGTAGCTTACTAGGTGTAATAAATAAATGATGAATAATAAAAAATTGACGGATAATACTGCTCGGTCTTTGATCTTTATAGGATTTACCACCTTTATTCTATCCCACTGATCCTCCTCCAGATGGCACACCTCTAGCTCCCATTTAACTTTCAGTTCCTTCTTTTCCAATTCTACACACCCTATCAATACTTTGTAAATTTTTCCAGTGACTCCTTTCCCCCAGATATTAATCCTATCATTCAATATATAGTAATCACCCCATTTATAAATCTTTTTATCCTTAGTGCTATTCACTATATGTAATAATTGCAGATATCTAAGCCAATGTTAAACCAAATTCTTGCTGCAGACTACAAAAAACCTTTAACGTGCCATCTTCAAGAAACCCTGTCCCGCCCCCACACTCATTTTGCCTCCTTAAAAAAAAAATGGTAAAAGCACAGCATAAGGCCTTGCTGGGTCACCTATTTAACCCTACGCTGCATCAATAACTAATATAGCCTGAAGGCTATCTTTACATACAAGCAGGATAGGGTTAAAATGGTTACCCAGCAAGGCCTTATGCTGTGTTTTTACCATATTGAGGCAGCAAAAGGCCTTGGTGAGTAACCTTTTTAACCCTATGCTGCTTGCATCTAAAGATAGCCATTAGGCTGTATTAGTTATTGATGCAGCATAGGATTAAATAGGTTACCCAGCAAGGCCTTATGCTAGAACCAAGTTCTCTACATAAATACAGCACCAGAACCAAGTTCTCTACATACATACCTCACCAGAACCAAGTTCTCTACATAAATACCTCACCAGAACCAAGTTCTCTACATAAATACATCACCAGAACCAAGTTCTCTACATAAATACCTCACCAGAACCAAGTTCTCTACATAAATACCTCACCAGAACCAAGTTCTCTACATAAATACATCACCAGAACCAAGTTCTCTACATAAATACAGCACCAGAACCAAGTTCTCTACATAAATACAGCACCAGAACCAAGTTCTCTACATAAATACATCACCAGAACCAAGTTCTCTACATAAATATATCACCAGAACCAAGTTCTCTACATAAATACAGCACCAGAACCAATTTCTCTACATAAATACAGCACCAGAACCAAGTTATCTACATAAATACAGCACCAGAACCAAGTTCTCTACATAAATACAGCACCAGAACCAAGTTCTCTACATAAATACAGCACCAGAACCAAGTTCTCTACATAAATACAGCACCAGAACCAAGTTCTCTACATAAATACCACCAGAATCACCAGAACCAAGTTCTCTACATAAATACATCACCAGAACCAAGTTCTCTACATAAATACATCACCAGAACCAAGTTCTCTACATAAATACAGCACCAGAACCAAGTTCTCTATATAAATACAGCACCAGAACCAATTTCTCTACATAAATACAGCACCAGAACCAAGTTCTCTACATAAATACAGCACCAGAACCAAGTTCTCTACATAAATACAGCACCAGAACCAAGTTCTCTACATAAATACATCACCAGAACCAAGTTCTCTACATAAATACAGCACCAGAACCAGGTTCTCTACATAAATATACTATATATAATATATATATATATATATATATATATATATATATATATATATATCATATACTATATATCTGTACATAGTGCATCTATTATACCTTGTACCTCACAGATCAGTACACTGCTGTATTTACTATATATCTATACACACTGCATCTACTATACTTTTATAATACATGAGGTATATACAGATATATAGTATATACAGCAGTGTACTGATATGTCAGAGACGGCGTGTATTAGATGTAGTGTGTACTGATGTGTGAGGTATAATAGATGCAGTGTGTACAGATATATAGTATATACAGCAGTGTACTGACATGGGAGGTGTGATGTATAAATTTCACCTCGTATCTCACATGAGTACACTGCTTTGTATACTATATACCTGTACACACTGCATGTGTTATACCTCGTACCTCACATGAGTACACTGCTGCATATAACATATATCTGTACACACTACATTATACCTCATACCTCACATATCAGTACACTGCTGCATATACTATATATCTGTACACACTGACAGGTATAAGGTATAAATGACAGCTTTTACCTCACATACCAGTACACTGCTGTATATACTATATATCTACACACTACATCTATTATACCTCACATACGAGTACACTGCTGTATATACTATATACGTTTACCCACTGCATCTATTATACCTTGTACCTGACATATCAGTACTCTGTATGTATACTATGTGTCAGGTGTGAGGTATAAAAGATGCAGTGTGTACAGATATATGTGGACGGTCATATATTATGGTTACTGTGAGGTACGTGAGGTATTGGGGGTTGTAGTTAAGGTTCCAGTCAGTTTTAGGGATAGGATTAGCATTAGTGTTAGTATATTAGGGCCAGTATTGGGGTTAGGGGCCAGTATTGGGGTTAGGGGCCAATATTGGTGTAAGGGGCTAGTATTAGCATAATGCTACATTTAGACGACCGAAAGTGTTTAGCAGTCCACAAATTGTGAATCTGCAAAACACATTTTGCAGAACGCACAGTGCCAGCCTTATATAGAAATGCCTATTTTTGCGGACAAGGATTACGGAATACGACATATGCTTTATATTTTTTGTGGGGCCACGGAACGGAACTACGGATGTGGACAGTACATGGTGTGTGTGTGTCTGCATCTTTTGCGGCCCCATTGAATTGAATGGGTCTGCACTCATTCCGCAAAATTGTGGAACGGATGCAGACCCAGAAATATGGTCATCTGAATGCACCCTTAGGGCCAGTATTGGGGTTAGAGACAGCACTAGGGTACATTCACATGATCATATTTCCATTAACTTCAATGGGGCTGCAAATCCGTAGTTCCGCTCCACAGCCCTGCAAAAAAGATAATACCCTATTCTTGACCGCAATTGCAGACAAGAACAGGCATTTTTATCTTAGGGCTGGGCATGTGCGTTTCACAAAATGTGGAATGCACACGGCCAGTATCCGTGTTTGTGGAGCCGCAATTGTGGATCGCAAAACAAATATGGTCATGTAAATGAGAAAGTATTATGGGTCAGTACAGTACATTAGGGTTAGCGGTCAATATTAGGGTTAGGGACAGTATTAAAGTTCAGTATTAGGGGGTCCAGGGTTAGAGGTCAGTACCAGGGTAGGGGTCAGTACTAGGGTTAGGGATAGGACAGGGCCAGTATAAGGGGGGGGTGAGACAGGGCCAGTATTTGGGGTCGATACTAGGGGGTCAGGGGCCAGTATCAGGGTTAGGGGTCCAAGGTTAGAGGTCAGTAACAGAGTAGGGGTCAGGGGCCAGTACTAGGGTTAGGGGTCAGGCAGGGCCAGTATTACGGGGTCAGGGTCCTGTATTATAATGCATATTATACAGCATGGTGTACGGATTATACTGTGTATTATACAGTATGGTGTATGGATTATACTGTATACTATACAGCATGGTGTATGGATTATACTGTATATTATACACCATGGTGTACGGATTATACTGTGTATTATACAGTATGGTGTATGGATTATACTGTATACTATACAGCATGGTGTACGGATTATACTGTATACTATACAGCATGGTGTACGGATTATACTGTATACTATACAGCATGGGTGTACGGATTATACTGTATATTATACAGCATGGTGTACTGGATTATACTGTATACTATACAGCATGGTGTTGGATTATTTACTGTATATTATATACAGCATGTGTGTATACGGATTTATACTGTATATTATACAGCATGGTGTACGGATTATACTGTGTATTATACAGTGTATATTATATACGGTGTATGGTGTACGGATTATACTGTATATTATACAGCATGGTGTACGGATTATACTGTATATTATACAGCATGGTGTACGGATTATACTGTATATTATACAGCATGGTGTACGGATTATACTGTTATACTGTATATACAGCATGGTGTACAGATTATACTGTATATTAATACAGCATGGTGTACGGATTATACTGTATATTATACAGCATGGTGTACGGATTATTATACTGTATACTATACAGCATGGTGTACGGATTATACTGTATACTATACAGCATGTGTACGGATTATACTGTATATTATACAGCATGGTGTACGGATTATACTGTATATTATACAGCATGGTGTATTATACTGTATACTATACAGCATGGTGTACGGATTATACTGTATATTATACAGCAT